>VZTZ01028701.1:1495464-1511569 GCA_013400955.1 Drymodes brunneopygia | reverse complement strand
TTGTTAGTCTCTAAAAGGGGGGAAATGATACCTGAAGGATTTTTTGCCTTTTCTCTTAAATACCTCTTACACAGTTCACTATATTCACAAGTATTAGCATGCATACTTGTGATGCTTTAGGTATGATACTTTAGCCTGGTTTCTTGGTGTCCAGTAGGCCAGGAGACTAAACACCCCAGAAACTACGTAGATATAGGAGACCAAACATTCTATTGTCGTAAGGACTCAAGGTCCCCTAGCAGGACGGATTCTGTAAACTAAAAGTTAGCCCACCCTAGCCCCTTATTGGGCCCTCTAGTTAGATATGCTAATGTGTAAGGTCTTTAATTGTATACTCAACTGGGGGGACGGGGGCTTTTTGCGACGCGTTCCACCTGGACGGCAGAAGCCATTGAATGGGATCCTATTAAAATACCGAGGTAAACGACCCCCAACCCTCTAACCGTGTCTGAGCTTTTATTTCCTAACACCAGAAAAAGGCATCAGCTGGGGTTAAACCATGACTGTCCTATTTTGGCACCCAATGTGGGGTTCAAAACTTTGAGATAATGACAGATTTGATTGGGATGCACCAGACTGAATTTATATCTGTTAGTGCTGTTCAGATAGTAATGGGCAGGCTCCTTTTCTTCCATGGGGCTTGCCTGCCTGACTGTGTATTAGAGTCTTGTGCTCGTTATTAGCTGCTTTTCACTTTTGCTGCTGCTGTACTGCTTATCACCTCACTCTATTGTGCCTAGGAACACATTGATAACAGCCATGGTGATGCACCTGGGCTGGCAAGTGGCCAGGCATTGCTGCTGTGCTCTGTGCTGCTGTACTGGACAGGGTGGAACTCCAGTATGAACTTGGGTTGAAGGGACTGTGACAGGTGAGTGAGTCCACAAGAGAGCAGAGATACACCTGTAGTCCATGGAGGACCCCATGCTGGGGCAGATGATGCCTGAGGGAGGATGTGACATTCCCCTGTGAGAAGCCCATGCTGGAGCAGGTTTGCTGGTAGGACTTGTGACCCCACAGGGGACCAGGGGTGGAGATTGTAATGGATGTGCCTTTAAATGGTTGTAAGCTATGATTTGAGTTGTATGTTTCAGGAATTACTGTAACAGGAACCACCCAGCCCAATGAAGGAGAAGCCTTACAAGAGGCAGCTGCAGTGCAGCAGTGACCTGACCTGAGCTGGCTTCGGTGCCCAGTAACTCCCCACACACCTCCTCTCCTGTCCTGAGTGACCATCACAGATGGAGCCGAAAGTCATGGACTACACAGATTCAACAGACATTTTGTGGACATTGTGTGGACATTTTGTAGGGGTGGTTCATAGGCTAAGGGAACAATATCTGTGTGTTACATAAAAGAATTGGAAGGGGGGTGGTAGTTAATGAGGTTGTATTGAATAGTATGGGACCTGAGCATGATGAAAATGTTATGGAATACGCTGGTTTCAGCACTGGTAGAGTTAATTTTCTTCACAGTGCCTGGTGTGGGGCTGTGTATTGGATTTGTGCTGAACACAGGGTTGATAATATAGAGATGTTTTTGTTATTGTTGAGCAGGGTTTGCACAGAATCAAGGCCTTTTCCGCTTTTCATGCTGCCATGCGGGAAAGGAAGTTGGGGGTGCATGGGAGACTGGGAGGAGACACAGCCAGGACAGATGACCCCCAACTGACCAAAGGGATATTCCACACACCATGACATCATGCTTAGTATATAAAGTAGAAGGAAGAAGGGGTAAGTGGGGGAGGGAATTTGGAGTGGTGGCATTTTTATCTTCATAAGTCACTATTAGACATGATGGGGCCCTGCCCTGCTGGAGATGGCTGAACCATCTGCCTGCCCATGACTAGCAATGGTTCCTTGTTAGTTCCTTGTTTTTCTTTGCTTGTGTGCTTGGCTTTTGCTTTTCCTGTTAAACTGTCTTCATCTCAACCCCCCAGTTCTCTGGCTTTCACCCTTCCAGTTCTCTCCCCAGTCTCACTGGTGGGGAAGTGAGCGAGCATCTGTATGGGGCTTCATTGCTGGCTGGGGTTAAACCACGACGGTCACAGATTGATGTTTCTTTCAACATCAGTTTTAACCATTGACAGTGATGATGATCGATGATGTGTACCTTCCCCCATGGCAAGACGTTAATTCACAATGCATTTCCTGCCCTGCATTCCTAAGATTGCCCATCGCATCCCTTAACTTCTATTCTGCCACTTTTAATTTAAAAACTTGCCCACCCATAACCACTACCATCATCCACCTACTCTGTATCAGCTTCCACTGTCTCTTGGGACCTCCCAAACACACATAGGCGGAAAACAAACCAGCCCAAACCTGATGAGTGTTACCAGTCTTCTGTATCTTTCTTCTCCTTGCACTAGAGCATTTTCCTGAGGGCAGGATGTGGCTATGGACTGTGCCTGAAGAGCCAGCCAAGCAAATGGGGATGTTGTGTGGCTTACGATAAGGTGTCTTTTTAAAAGTTTGTGGCAAGGTTATGGAAGGATAGGATTCTGGATGTTATCCTGGGTTTGGCTTCCAAAAGAAAAATATTAAAAAGTTGATTTTCCAGATTTCTTTTTTTTTGTATGTGTGTTTTCCTGTACTGCATGAAACCCATACTTGTATTTCGAAATTTTCAGACCTCTCAGCATCTTTGTCACCCACCTTTTTTCTCCTTGAATTTGGATCTATGGCAAGGTTCCTGTGTGTCAAGGGACCTATTGAGGGGCAAAACTGTAGCTGGGAAGTCTGTTTTACAGCCCATACCTCTGGGTTCTCCTGAACCTTGTGGCCTCCCTTGTCCTCCCTGCCACATGGAACTGATCACTTGGGTTTGCAGCTGCACCTGGCCTGTGGGATTCTGAATCCAGAAACCAGATGCAGTTTAGTTTGGGGATATATCTTGTGAGTAGCTGTTTGTTCTGTACCATGGCTTGGGAACATGGGCCAGGAGATGGTTAAACAAAAGTTTTAAAGGATTAATTGACATATCTACATTTAAGAGGAAAGGTCATTCCTGCTCTGTTACTTTCAAAACTTCTGACAATCTTTGAGCACACTAGAACACAAGTATATAATGATAATGAACAGTAGCATTATTACTTTTCCTTATTATAGTGTTTTTTCTTTCTTTTTCAGAGAAGTTTGTCATTGGGTTGTGCCTGTTGCCAAAGAATTCAGCTCTATGATTGAGAGCAACTTTGTAAATGAAGAGTTAATCATCTAATGCATATGTACAGTTGGGAAAATAACTGCGTAGAACAGCCAGTCTTGTCACACTTGCTTATATCATCATCTGCATAACTTCCTTGAATCAAGAAGGGGGTGTGAAGCCTGGGAAGAAAGGAAGGGTCATGCAGGACAAGAAGCAGAATGGCTTACATCACTCTGAGCTATTATCTTAGGCTGTTACTCACTTCCCGCCCTGAACTCTTTGGGGCCACCTCAGAGAAATCAGTGAGATGAACTGTCTACTTCGTATGCTTTGGACAAACCCTCCCTAATTATAGCTCAGCTTTTCTGAAGACAATGTATGTATAAAAACATGAACTTATGGAAAATTAATCCATGATAAAAACAGCTATTACAAAGTGCTAGAAAACACAACCATAGCCAAAAAGTGGCACACAGCCACTGACTGTTGGGCGAAGTTTACTCATACGTTGGCTCTTTGTAACTTGAGTTACAGAAGGAAAGGAAAGTGACACCCTCTGGCACTCTGCTGCCTGTAACATGTGTGGGGTGCCAGAGAGGCCACCTGGCAGCATGGAGCAAAGGCACAATACTCATGGTGTTGGCAGCCATGTGGGACAAGCAGACAGGAATGCACAGGAAACAGCAGCAGCAGAAGGCTGCAGGGAGATAAGCACTACAGAGGAGTTTAATTTATTGCCTACCACTGTCTCCCAGAGGCTGCAATGAGTTTCCCACGAACATGACTCTACTAGCAGAGGCCCACGTTCAGGCTGCCCGTCCTGGATGAATTGCAGGGCTGCATGGAGCACCAAAATCATGCACTGTGGAGCTCACCCAGACGTACAAAGCAGAAACCTAGAGTTTTAAAACTTTTGTGTTCATATGCTAGGATATTTAGGTCATGTGGTCAAGAGACTTCTGAGCTGTCACATAAAAGTTGCTAAGGCAGCCTAGCACCCACAGACTATGCTTGGCTTCTACCTCCCCTGGCAAGTTTCACAGCTGACACAACTTAAATTAGGGTGTTCTAGAATAAGACATGCCAGATCTCACATTAACGATATACTGTGTTACCTACACATAAAAATATAGAATATGACAGACCACTGGGATGTTTCCAGTTCTTGCAATGACCTAGTTTCTGACTATTCATAAAAGCAGAAAATAGCTATTTTAACCTGAAACTTTGATTTTTGTACTACACCTAAATAATTAATCAAGGAACAACAATTATTATCTAAGCATATTAATCTGCAAAATTACACACAGCTATATCTATACAAGAGAAATATTATATTTTTGTCTCTGTCTTTCAAAAAAATCCCCTCAATAAGACTGGAACAGTGGTTGAATAATATTTTTGGCCAGTTTTCTATTTATAGCAAGGGCATCAGATTCCTTGTGAATAAGAGAATCAAAATCCAACCATAAAGGAATTAATAGTGATCTACTTACATAGAAATTATACCCTTATGCAATATTTAAATAAAGTTTTGGGGAGGTATATATCCCTATGCAAAGCCTGATTTATATATGGGTATGCATGTCAAAAATTATTTAACCTGCTATTAAGCAAATCTGATTTCTGGATACACTAACTCTGCAGAACTTGTGTGCTCCAAAGGTTTAAAGGTATCTAATCCTGATTATTCCTAATCTTAAATCAGAGAAAATCCTCTACTCTCCTCTGCAACACCTGATCTTGATTCCTGGATTACTTTATAAATACTTAATTGCTTATTAACATGAATAATCTCCTTTTTTAAATATATATTTTACAGAAATAGGACCTCAGCACTGCTCACTCCTAAGCATCACTCTCTCATGCTATTAATGTCTCCTAGGTTTTCTAGGTATAATGTAGAAGGAAAGAGCTGGACTCATCTAATTTTTGAACAGTTCTGTTCTGCTCCAAATGCATGGGGAGGCAACGTCAGAGATTTGAGAGGACTTGCACCCACTCAGCACGTACACCACAGTGCTGATCTTATCCACCCCTGTGCTTCTCTCTCTATGAGTAAACCTGTGCCTAGGACTGTTGCTGGGCATTGGAACTGAAGTGTCTGTACTGCTAAATTGTTAAAGGAGTCCCTGGAAAAGTCTTGCCCAGGCACACCTTTCCCAAGCAATTCCCAGTCATAGCTAAGGAATCATCCAAGGCCAGGAACAATAGGGCCATCCTCATTTAGAAACAAGGCCCATTACTGGCTGTTTGGCAGTTAACTAGCTTGTTAATTAATTGATTCTTAAGCCAATTCCTTAGTGGATTAAATGGGAGTTCATTTTATTTTGAAGAGCTAATGATGGCTCCTAGCAGATGTTCCATGCTAGGTATGGTAGAAGTAATGTCAAGCCTCCCACAAGATGTTACCTCCATGCAGGCATCTTCTCTGTTTCATGGTATTTACATGGAAAAATGATCCTTTTTCCTTGGTAAATCAATGGAGAAGAAGGAACAAATAGAAAATGCCATTGCACCACTGAACAGTGTAGGCAGTTCTGCCTCCTCACCCAGCTCAGAAAAAGTGGAAAAGTATGTCAGGGACAGTCAAAGTTATGAAACTGCTCCCATATGAGGATTTTCTAAACACCCAAAGAGAGAGATAAGGATGAGGAAGAAAGTATAATTGATCTCTGTAAAGTTATGAATAGCACAGAAAAGGTGCACATCAAGTGATTATGGAGCATCAATGAAATTTCCATGCAGCATTTTCAATATGAACGAAAGGAAGGATTACTGCAGACAGCACAAAGGAAACCAGAACTCATTGATACAGGACATTGTAGGAGCCCAAAGTAAAAATGAAGAGCAGCTAAAGAGCGGCTAGGAAAAAAAAAGTTCACCAAAGGCTGTTAAACACCAAGACCTGGACACAATTTTGTTTCTAAAATGCCAGTAGGCCAGGAGAATATACCAAGCATCATTGTATGTTTTACATTCACTTTAGCAAATCCCACAGATCATTGCTTGAGACTAGGATATTGGGCTTTGCATTCAGATTACTAAAATCTTTCTTATTTTTGTCCAGTCTATAATATAATCATCCTAGTTAATTAATGTTCATTAGCTAGAGTTTAAGCATTAATGAAAACCCAAATTGGTCTTATCTAAAAAACCCTTTGGTTTGGATCCTTGGCCTATTTAAAGGGAAATAATTTTGGGGAAGAATGATAGCACCTCCTCAGATACTGGCCTGCCAGATGTCCAAGATGTGCAATTGAATGCATGCTAGGGATAGTTTTAAAAGAACAAAGTCTCCATGCCTGTTTTTAAACGGATATATTATCATTACTGTAGCTCAGAGCTGGATTAACTTTGGATATACAAAAATAGCTTCAGCAGCTGTGCAAGGTGAGTTTTGACTCTAGAGATTAGTATCTCACAGGAAGAAGAGATACTCTAACGAAGTCTCTACTCACAACCACGTCTCAGGAATTAATGAAGTCAGGCCAACTAAGCTCATGATTCTCTTCAGTAACAACACTGAAAAAGGTTGACATGATGTAGCTCTGGACCAAATTTCTGCTAAATGAGACACTTAATAAGTGAAATATGGAAAAATGGGTATCAATATAGCAAGTTCTGGGTACACGAAGTCACACAAAGTTTACTTAATATCCTGACAAATCTTTAAGCTGAGCTGTGCGGGAAAAAAATTGCCTTGTTTTTTTCCATCTGTTCATCATCCTCTTTTTTTTCATATTTTTTCTTCTTTCTTTCAAACTCTGGCAAAGTATATATGTTTTGAGCCTGACAAGGAAAACACTGCACTGTGAAAAGCTATACATGTGAAAGGCGAGGATTTTAGCTTCTTAACCTCCTAAGAATTTGGCAAATGAGCTTGTGCAGATCTGTATTTTTTACATATTTTTGTCTTTGTAGGATATAAGTTTAAATTAATATTGCTGTCAGCACAACTGTGGATTTAGTTAAAAGTGTACACCAGCTCTTGGTCAGCTTGGATTTACGGCCTCAACTTTCTTTTGAAAAAGTACATGAAATTACTGATCCTTCAGCCCATAGTGGAGAATTTGGTACATTGTATTACAATGTATATTAGTAGAAGACACCTCAATGGAAAAAGTAATCTTGTTAAAACGAAAAAGAGCATCTTAAATATACTTCTATGAAATTTTGATTTCCACATATCTCACTAAACCTGTCCTCAGAATGCTGGAAGCTAGTCCTGCATTTTATTCCACCCTTGAGCTCATTTATATATGAATACCTTAAATAATCATATTAGAAATGTATGTGTGTGCCAAATTAGGTGCCCACTGGTGCTGAGGACAATGCAATTTACCATCAGTGAGGTGGAAATGCTGGCTGATTCAGAGATCAGTGGAAAACAGTGCAACTGGCTAACAGAGCTAACAGAGATACAAGAGGGCAGAAAGATGTGCACTGTCTTGCAAATGTGCAGACTTCTGAGCATATTGCCTGGACATCCTAAAGACCTTAAACTTTAAATTCCTTTGCATCTCCACTGAGCACCTGCTGTTTCCTTGTACATTCACGATCCATGATGCATAAATCAGTAGCCATCACTACAGGCTTGTGATGAGCTCAACAGCACAGCTGAATCCTCCCAAACACACAGTCAGGAAAGAGATGTCTGTGAATAGTTTTTCATGTCCTTTTTGTAGCTCAAAGACCAAAGTAAGAAGCCTTCTAAGTGGTGCCTTGTAGATATGTGAGTTTCTTGGAGGGGGATTGAGGTGAGACACAATTCAGCTGTAGAAGAAAAGTCATCCTATACTTGGTATATAAGAAATGCTTTTCAACCCTTTCCCCTGTAAATCCAGCTAATTAGGATAGGTTTAAGTGCAGAGATAATAACATGGGTAGATTTTTTTTTCTTTTCTGGCTGATTTTTTTAACTTGCTTTTCAGCCAGCTTCATTAACAAAAGCTTAACTGACCAACTGCGCAAGCCTGTTTTCTGGTGGAATGCAGGGAAGATGCAAGCAGAAAACTTGGGAGTTTTGATGGTGTGAATTTGAAAGTGACATTCCACACCAAATGAAAAAAAAGCAGTAAATTTCATCAAATCTCCAATCTTCTCTTCTAAAGTCCAAAAAAATTTTGAGGGGAGTTTTTTGTTTGCTTCTTATGGAGGGAAGCTGATGCCCAGTTCCAAGACTATTCAAAAATATAATGCTGTAGAAAGGACAAGAAAGCAATTTCACAGTTATGAAACAGATTTCTGGTCACCAA
This sequence comes from Drymodes brunneopygia, assembly GCA_013400955.1. Taxonomy (NCBI): domain Eukaryota; kingdom Metazoa; phylum Chordata; class Aves; order Passeriformes; family Petroicidae; genus Drymodes; species Drymodes brunneopygia. The sequence continues at coordinate 1,503,164 of VZTZ01028701.1, read as the reverse complement.
TTGCTTTCCTGTTGACATTGACAATTTGGTAGTTGGAAAACCTAATTCCTGTAGTATTTTTTTGATAGGTGAAACAGTTATTAGGCAAGAGCAGGACAAAAAAATTCTTGAACATTCCCTTTGAAGAAAAAATAATTGAAGTTCACTTTGATCAGTGTGATAAACAGAATGTTGTATTCAGAGAGAAGGGCTGATGGCATTTTTTACTCCAGATCATCCTCTTCTCTGGAAGCTTGCTCTATCTCTGTCTTTCTTTGACAGAGAAAGTACAGTTCCCAGCCCTTCCTTACTTACTTCAGCCTGAGTCCAAGGGTTCAGCTGTGTTGGTACTCTGAAGGTCAGGACATAATCTGCAATGTAGGTCACATTTACCACATGAAGTCAGCAGAACAATGGTACTTTGCTCCATGTAAGTTTGCCTCTAACTACTTTGCTGTCTTTCATACACATAGTAAATGTGTATGTCCCAAGCTTCATTTACTTCATGCTCTATTATGATTTTGTTCGTGGTTCCAAAAGGACAGGAGAATTGATCTGCTGCTAGATCTCTCCTGGTTAGATAAAATGTTTTGGACAAAAATTAATTTATTAGCAGCCTCTATGTAGTTTGCATATCACTTAAATAGTGACCTGCTGTTTTTTCAAAGAACAGACTTATTTGCTTAGTACTAGTGAAAGTTGGTAGAAGGACCATCCAGAAGTTCATTTAAAACAAAATATAAGTAGGAATAGAAGAAAAGATTATTTAGTTTCTTCAAAGTATGTTGAAGGACGGCTCTTCACTTGCCTTGCCAAGTCCTGGGGTAGACAGGCTGGAAGGTGGAGAGAGCAGCAGCATTGTTCAATGGAGTCTCTCAAGAGAAGAGACAACGAGCTTTATACAAAATTTGGACCATGTCAGGAGCACCTTGGAATGGGGGAGCAAAGAGAAATGAGAGAGCAGCTTCATTTATAGGATTTTTATTTGCACCCAGTCTACTCTCTTCTGTGTCAACAGGGATTCAGCAGGAGCATTCATGCAGGAGAGAGCAGGTGACAGGACAGCCAGCTCTGGGAGGGGGCAGTGCTGCCACATCTCCGACCAACATTCCATATACCGCTTCCCACTGAACTCAATTTGTGGTGATGAAGTCATTTGTTAGCAAGATGTCAGTTCCTGTCTCCAATCAGTCTATTTGTTAAAATCATTAAAATGAAACAAAACCACAACTTTGTGATTCTTCCTGTGCTGTGCCTTGCACTTATTAAAAGCTCTCAGCTGCCATGCTATTCCATCATCCTTTTTCAAGTAGTTTCTTTATATTTCTTCCATAATGCCTGCAGAAAATATGACAACAGTTAGATTACTGCTATGCTGCAACTACTGTTAACTCATTGACTTCTGATACCTTCTTATCAATCTTCATTCTTATTTTGAATTTCAAGCTCTTTACTGAAGATTTTTTTCTCTCTATTTGCATAAATCCTGACACAAATATATGTCAGGTAAGAAAAGAGCAAGCAAGAAAAAGAATTCACCCCACATAGTCTAATTCACCTATTCTCTGCTTGCGTCACTCACTTTTTAAACTCTAGGTCCCTTTCAATAAACAAAAGTTGTATATTTGCATGGCTACAGTTCAGCTTTCACACACAGAGCCTGGAGGGTGAATCAGTGCAGGATGATGCAGGTTCAGTTGAAAATCCCTTCTGTTTTAAACAGCCTCTTTTTTCTCTGACCATAAAGATAATGAAGGGGTAAATGCCTTATCTCCTCCTTTCCTTATCCTTGCTATTTACCCCTTCATAGCTGTTGACAGATTATTTAAACAAAAGAAAAGAAAAGAAGGAATCCTTTTTATTGCAGACTTCCAGCTGTGCTAGCATGTCTGTTTATTTACATGTTCCCAGGTCTGGCTAAGCACCATAGGATGGTTTTACGGAGCTGAATGAGGCTTGTCTCCCCTTATTAAGTGTCAGTTTATGGTTGAATGACATAGGGATTTTTAAGGAGAATTAGTTATCCAAACCCAGAAAAGGCTATAATGAAGGCTATAAGGAAGTGTTATGCATATGTATATGTATATGTATATGTATATGTATATGTATATGCATATGTATATCTATATCTATATCTATATCTATATCCATATCTATATCTATATCTATATCGATGTCTATATCTATATCTATGTCTATATCTATATCTATATCTGTATCTGTATCTACATCTATATCTATAATAAGGAGTTACAGAAAATTTCTTGTTGTGGTTTGGTTTCCATTTAATTTTCCTCTGAGGGTTCCACTATTAACTTTTAAATAACATATACAGCATGTAACCAAGCTGAAGTGCATGAGCCCCAGCATTTGTCACCTGTACTAAGAAAATGGCTGAGGGAGACAGTTGTTTAGGCTTTCTGACTCTTCCTCAGATTGATAGTTATTTTTTTTAGGAAGGTAGTGAGAGTTGTGGTTAACAAATCTTGTGGAAACTTATTTTCTCTAAAGTCTTTCATTAAGAGATGTTTTCATTTTTGTGCTGTAAAAAGGGAAAGTGAGGGAATCTTATTCCCACCAGAGAAAGAATTTTTAGCAGGCAGATTAGATTCCCCAAATTCTATTGTACAACATAGTCTTAATTTCTGTATCCTTAGAGTGAGGTTTATATTTTTGTAAGTACCAAAAATAACTCACTGGAAGTATGCTAAGTGACAAGTAGCACTGATACAGTGTGTAACACGTACAATTAGGAGAGCACTGATCTTACCTGATTATAATCTTAGACCAGAAACCAATAAATAGAAAAGAACTTCTTAAGCTGTCAAAAAATTCTTTAGTCATTCAAAGATTCTTGAATTACTGTCATGAAACACTCCAAATAAACACTTATTTAAGAGGAACTTAGGGCAGTGAATTCACTTTTAGTAAGTAAATGTATATGTATCTATTATATTACATCTAATCTATAACTTTGGAATATCCTCCTTTTTTCAAAATGACATTTTACTTCAAAACTGGTTGAATATTTGCCCCAATTTCCTTGACGTAGGATATTTATTTCATGTAATTACAGTGGTGTTTATTCTTTTTCTAGTAAGATATCTTGTGATTGATATGTTTCTATTTAGTGCATTGTAAATTTTACAATTCTTTTAAATTTATACCATACTGTTAGGGGGATTTACCTCAAATTAGATCATAATCTGAGAGTATCACAAATAGCTACTGTATGTTGACTTAGTAAATCAGTGGTGTAGAAGTTGCAACAAAATATGTAAACATATGTACACACATTTTTTTAAACTGAAAGGTGATGAAAGCTGTGGAAACCTGTGCTTATTTTATCAGGTCAGATCTCTGATTCCCTTTGACTTAATGCAAAGCTGAAGACTTCCTTAAATGTAAAATTCCGTACATCACATTGTCAGATGTTTTCTCAGAGAGGCTTTCAAAATCAATGTTTTATTTGTTCATATCTCTGTGATCTATAGTAAATCTTTAAAAGTTCAGTTGTTTCAGCTTTGCTAATGGCCTAATTAACCTCTATATTTGTATAATCGAATTCAATTTACTTAAATTTTTAAGGTTTTACTTTATAAGAAGAGTACTCTAATGAATAGGCTACTAAGCTGAAATTAAAGTGATAGCAGCTTGCTTTTCAACTCGATCATATAGCCGTCAGCAAAAACAAGAAAATAAATTATTTTAGTCTGTGTCGCCTAACTGTAAAATTAGGAGAACACTTCTATATCTTTCATGGTTGTCATAAGAAATAAAAATCATTAATGGCTATGAGGCTTTCAGATACTGCGATGAAAAACATATAGATGCACATACAGTAGTAAACTAAACAGTGACAGAAGATGGGTCTGAACACAGGAACTTACTCATCTGCATAAACACTGAAGCAATTAGGATTTTTTCTTACTGATGTAGGGCACAACTCACAAGTTGGAAAGAGGAGGCACCACTTCCAGTTATGAGGTTGTACCTGGCCACAATTTGAAATTTAGAGAGTTTAATAATACAAACCTTGGCTACCTCAAGTCAACTGGCCAAGAGGTAGAGAAAGACATGGAGCCAATTATTCCTGAGATGCACTTTCTCTGTGCCCATAGCTGATGAGTACATTTCCTGGTCAAAAAATCAGATCTGCATACCACAATATACTGTGCATGTGAGCAGATTTGAGGAAGGAAACATTTCCCATTCCACAACAATCACTTTTTTGAAGGCTCTCTCGTCTGTACTTTGCAGATGCTCTGAAAACAAAGGATTTCCCAATTTTCCTTTATTTTTTAACTGACAGAGAACAAGATGACGCACTGGTTGCCTCTACTTCTAGAAATACATTTAAGAAACCTGTCTAAAACCATTGTTTGGATTCAGCAGGTAATTTATTTCTTAGTTGACCAGCTCCAATTTTCACAATGCACTTTAATTGCACTAACTCTATGTCATATTCCACCATAACAAACTCCACTTGAAATTACCCAAGTACTTGACCAGGTGAGTTCGTGTCCTAAGTTAAGAAGAACTAGAGTTTTTTTCAATTTCCTTAATTTTGACATGGCCTTACCTGAGCAGTGATCTTGCAAGCTGTTCCACCCAAGTGAGCTCATGCAGCTCCGTACAGCTCCAGTTGAACTGCAGATACAGGTTTCACCTAGGTTAGCATTTTTTACCATAACTACTGTGATATCTTTTACATGTCTTGCCTTATTTCACAGATCACAGAATCAGAGAGTCACTGAGAAAGGAACCTGAGGGGATCATCCAGTCCTCCTCTGCTCAAAATAAGGCCGCTGACAGCAGGGTGTTCCAGGCTGGGTCCAGTCAAAGTTTGATTATCTTTAAGGATGGAGACTCCACAACGTCTCAGGACAGCCTACGTCAGCATTTGATCTTCTTCAAAGTGTGTTTAAATGGAATTTCCAATATTTCTGCTTGTGTTCATTGCCTCCTGTGTTTTCACCAAACACCACCGAGAAGACCTTGGCTCTGTCCTCTCTCCTTCTCCCCATGAGGTATTTGTTATACTCATTGATCAGGATCCCCCTGAGCCTTCTGTTCTTCAGGCTAAACAGTTCCAGCTCTCTCAGCCTCTTCTTACATGGCAGGTGCACTAATCTCTTAATCATCTATGTGGCCTATTGCAGGACACACTCCAGCAAAACCTGGAGTCTTTCCTGTTCAGTTTGGCATCCACCAGGACCCCCATCTCACTTACTGGCATGATGCTTTCAGCTAGGCAGCCTCCAACATTTGCTGGTGCATGGAATTGTTCTTTCCTCAGTGCAAAACTTGTCTCTTCTCCTGGCTGACCTTAGAGGATGCCTCTCAACCCATTGCTCCAGCCCATCCTGGTCCCACTGGATGGCACTGTGACTGCCTGATCTATCAATCACTCCTCACAGTTCTTCACTTGAGCAGAGAAAATACTTTTATAACTTATCTATGAAATTCATCTTTATAAAGCCTCCCATTTCTCTAAGACACTCATTAGTCTTTTTTCAGGTTCCTTCTAGGTTTCGTCTCATAGAAAGGGCAGAGCAACTCAACTCTGTCCCTGCAAAAATCCACATCAAAGCTACCATGACTTTTAAAGAGAAAATGGATATTTTTGTTGGGTTTTTTCTTCATGTCTGTCCCTTTTTTGTAGAATTCATCTCAAGTTTACAACTCCTGTTGATCCTGGGATATGCTCCTAGAATGGACTGTTCTTCAAACAAGATTGTTGCAAGCAATAAATCTGCCTTCAAGGGTCTTCCATTGCCCAGGAAAGCCAACTGATGCAAGGAAATAAAATCTTTGTCTTAGTTAATCCCCTTTCAAAAGTAAAACTGAATCTTTAAATAAAGTCCTGCAGGTTGCAAGGGATTTGGTAGAGACCAAGATTTTAGAAGAGGTATTTGCAGCATTTTTTAGTTTTCTCTAGAAATAATCGATGTTTGAACAAAAGCTGTAAAAGGAAAAATCCTTAATTTCTATATATGGCAGGTTCTGAAGCAATGAGGGATATCAGTATGTTTGAAAGGGTAAGAAGGGCACTGCAAGCTCTAACCAGGTCACATATTTTAAATATGCAGTTAGACCAGATGAGTGTCACTTCATTTCAGAGGATTGACATTTTATAATCTTTTATTGGTGTAACCCTTGATTATGCAAGGGAAAACAAGTACAAACCATGTACATGCCAGCAAATATCTTCTGCTTTTTCCAAGAATGTCTTACCCACTACTTTCTTTGTATGTTGCCGCTGAAGAGAGTTCAGTTTTCATCTCTCCCATGAATGCTTTATCCCTTTACTTCTTTCCAGGCTTGTTTACTAGATTTTCCTCTTTCTTCTGAAGGAAGCAAGCTTGATAGGTTTTGCTAATGATCATGCCCTCTATACTAACTATAAAACACGTATAATTAACGATGGAAGCAAAAGGTTAAGTAAACGAAAGGTCATGACAATTGAGGCTGATTTCATTAGACAGCATTGGTATGTTATTGTTCCCAAAGCAGAAATCTAGGTTTAAAGATAATGCATTCATTAGACTGGGCCACAGGAAATGCTCATTCTTCCGTTTCTGTTGGGTCACCTGCAACTCTTACTTTAATCAGGGTCACAAGAAGACACTGCTAACAAATAACCTGAAAATTATATATGAATGTGGTTTCATTGGGATTACTCACAAACATTTTGATTCTTCCACATTTACTCATTGGGTAAAATTTCCCAGTATGAAAAATCAGTCTTATATGCAAGGGTGGAGAATTCTCCCCACTGATTTGTGTCACTTCCATTACCATTTCTTGGTAATAAGAGAGGAACAGACACTTGGGTCCATGTGTTTTGAAAAAACAATGAGCTAGGATTAGGAAGGGATACTTCATCACATGAAAACTGAAGAATGGTACTTAAAGAAACACACAAAAATGGCAACTTTCAGCTCCTACATTAAGGATATGTTGCTGAAGTACAGATAAACTGCTTGGGAAAAGGACAATATTTAAAACTAGAAGATTCATGCTTGGCTACATAATTACATACTGGTCTATAAAAACAGCAGCACTGGAAGTCCAGAATAACTTCTTTGATACCTCCAGTTCCTGCAGTGGAGTTTTTCTACCAATGGATTTAGCCAATATCACTAAGCCAAATAACTTCAGAGTCTCAGTCAGCTTATGCCAGTGTTCTGTCCCTGAGAGAGAAAAATGTCAGACACCAAGATGTTTTTAATACATTCACAGTTCATCACTGAACTTTTCAACTGCTGAGTGTCAGTCCTGCCTTCCTTCTTCCCCCATGTCCACCTAGCTCTGGCATGGAGTCTTCTCTTCAGTGGCTTCATTAACCAGCCAAATGCTGCTGCTACTCACATAGCTGGTCCTTCAGGGACTGTCAAATTTTGACGCTCCAGTTTCTCTGCCCTCCTTTTCATCATCAGTGTTTCTTCTTTGATTGCATGGAGAATCTTTGCCTGTTGCCATTCTGTAGACAACCAAATTTTTCCCTTTATTTCGAGCTTCAGACATGCCTTTGTTATTTATACTGCAGAATTCATTGGAAAAAGTTGTGAGATCTTTCTGTTTCCACAGAAGGCTGATTCTCCACTTCCTAGCTCAGCTTTTACTTTGGGCACAAAACCTTTCTTTTTCTCCTTTCATTCTGCAATTTTTATTTCTGTCTGTTATCTTTCACTTTTTTTTTTTTTTTTTTTTTTTTT
>VZTZ01028701.1:1477768-1488855 GCA_013400955.1 Drymodes brunneopygia | reverse complement strand
GGGGGCGGGCTCTCCGGGGCGCTGTGACACGTAGCCCCGCGGCGGGCTCGGAGGTGCCAGCCAGGCGCGGTGCGGGACGTGGTGCGGGGGAGAACAAATAAAGTGCCGAAATGCCTCCAACACGCCTTGCTCCTCCTTGTCTGGTTGCGCGCCCGCGGGCGGCGGCGGTGGGTCCGCGTGGCCGCTGCCTCCGCGGTGAGGGTACGGCCGCGGCATCGCCGGGCTCCGCGGGCAGCGACCGTGCCTGAGCGCCGGCAGCTCCTCTCGGCTGCTGTGTTATTGTAGTACACCATGCAGCGGGTCAGATAACCAGCTACCGAATGAGAACATTAATCTGAAAATTAGTAAACAGCAGCAATGCACGCATTTTGTCCAAGCTATAATAAAATACGTATTTAAATAAATTTGAAAACTGTAGGTAAATTTTAAGTATCTTTTAGCTTTAACATGAGGGAATTACCCATTTTAATCTGATAAACATATTACCTAAAGAGGTTTCATTTATTTACTTGTTTCAGTATTACCAGTTGTTAGCTTGTTAGTGGTGGTGAGTAAATGATGTACAGTGATGGGACAAAAAAGTAGTGCACGCTACACCGATTTGTTTACAGACTGGACTCTTTTTCCTTATGTAACTGGTCTTGCTGTTCTTTTCAAATAGGCCATTCACAGGGCTGTGGGATTTTTTCCATCTGTGTTGGAATTCCCCATCTTGCATAGAAATAGCAAGTATGGAGAAGTGTCCTGTCATGGACAAATCATCAGATACTATGAAAACGGTTGCAGCTAAATTTGGTCATAGTTAATTTAAAAGTAGTTGTGTATGCTTTTAGTGGTATCTGGATATAATGTTTTACTGAAGTGCAATAGTGCATGTTTACTCTTGGATTGATACCTGTACGTTTCACTTTGCAAAACTACAAGTCATTTCTTTTTTTTTAAAACACACTACTGAAAAAAAACCACAAACGAAAAATAACCTTAAAGCTTCAGAGGAGATACTACTGACAAACTTGTTTGGGAAATTATTTATAAGATATGCAACTAAGCTATAATTCTTCAAAGGATGATGATTTCTTTTCCCCTTTGGTATAAGAGTAGTAAGAATCAATACTGAATTAAATTATGACCTAAATTGTTAATACACCAGGAAGTCAAATTTCCTTTGCTGTAGTCAAATGAATCATGTATGTAATGGGAAAAGTAGTGACTATCTGATGTTTGTCCCTTGCAGTAGTTACAAATATGCAGCTGTATTAAAACTCTGCCTGTGTGTGTATGACAAAAGTAACTGTCTTCTACTCTGATTATTTTAAAATACATTCTGTAAAGGATATGTGCTGCTGTCTCACTTTTATCAAAACTTTTTTTAATTTTAATTAATCTGAAAATGTGTTAGCTGGCATGTACTGAGAATTTCGTGAGAGGGAGGATGGTGATATGTAAATGAAGAAGGAAACTCCTGTGCTCTCCCTCCTAGGCCTGAACAGCTGCAGCCTAGGCCATTTGCAGGATGCAGTGCTAGGTCACACGCAGTGTTTCATATTGCATCCCCGAGCACAGAAGTGAATTTTAAAGCCCTAAGCGGTTAAGCCATTTGTTCCTCCTCTTTTTCTGCTGTGTAACCCCGTGGCAGCGTGTTGTTTGGGCGGCAGCTGCAGCCCGCGGCGCGCAGCGCGATGCTCGGGTGGAGAGGCGAGGCGAGGCGCTGCGCGTCGCTCCGAGGGCGCTGGGCCGGGAGGCGGCTTCCAAAGGACCCGCTGTCCCCTGGGCGGGAGCGGCGCATCCCCCGTCGCCAGCGGTGCCGCCCGAAGGGCCCCGGGCACCCCGCGCCGCGGGCCGGGGCGGGCGCGGCCCCTCCTCCGTGTGCGCGGCGCTGTCCGCGGTGCTGAACCCCGCGGCCATGTTACAGCTGTGCTGTCCCCGTCCCGTCCCGTCCCGGGCCGGCAGCGCCGAGGGCCAGCTGCCCCGGGCGGCTCTCGGGCACCTCAGCGCTGGGGTCACGGCAGGGGAGTGCTCTCACCCACAGCCTTTATGTAATACACTGTATCGCGCCCGTATCGCATGCTGACAGCAAAATCAATGACAAATACTACAGCGCTTTCTCCTTCGGAACACGAGCTCTCCCAGCAACGCAGATTTTTTTGTAGCCAACTTGGGAAGCGTAACGTTACCTATATGAAATGGAAGCACGGATGAAACCAGCAACTAGGCAGGAGCGTGGCATTCGCTATTTTTAACCACGGGTTCAGTTTATGAAAGGGCATTCTGAAAGTGAGTATCAAAACAGCGAGTCATCAGTGAGAACGAAATAACCGCTCATGGCACAGGGAAGGTTCAGGAAAGAAGCAGGTATCCATTAGCAGCAATGCAAACACAGGCATGGGGTTTTCTCCTTTCTTCCTCTATTTAAAAAAGACAAATTTAGAAGGCATGCTGCCTAGCAGCTCCTTTTTTCCAAATTCACTTTAATGTGCTGCAATATCTCTACTATGTGAAAAAAATTAAAAAGCTATTTTTCATCACAGAGACAAGCATTCATTTTCTGTAATTGCACATAGGGTATTTCGAATATAGTTGCACAATAAAAAGCAAATATGCTTCTCTGATGTGATGTGTAGAGGCTAAAAAAAAGACAAAACCAACATGATGTGTTTCATATGGTAGGATAACAATTTTAAAAATATACATTCTGCTTCTAAAAATAGAATGAATTGATATGCAGAATGAATTGACCTTCAAATTAAAGGTCAGAGGTGACAAACCAGGACAAAGGTCATGCAGCTCATTTTCAAGCAATCAGTTTCTAGTTTTTTCATAAACAAAAGTTGAACAAAAGCTTAATTATGCAGAAGAGTGAAGACTGTGATATTTAACTAGTCAATTCTAACAGAGGTAGTTTTACACAATTCCCTATTTCCTTGAATGTAGCTCTATTAGAGAATTATTTGTGCTATTACTGATGCAAAAATGGAGCTGTCTTAAATGAAAATATTTAAATACATTTCTTAAATTATCATTTAGCAATCCACCATCTGTACTTAATATTACTGCTTCAGAGATGAGAGGGTTGTGTGGCCATTTTCTGCTTTTTTAGTTATTTTAGCAAAAAAAAAACCAAAAAAACCCCTCCTCTCATACTACTGTTTCAATAAAGTTAAATTGCAGGTCCATTCATTTTGGCATTCTTGCACATACTTATTATTTCTAGCAAACCACTTTCCCAAAATCCTACTTCGAGTCTGCAGCATTCTGTATGTCAGTGTGCAGTAATTAGGCAGACCTAATAACTGACTGTTTAACTAGTATGTGTGTGTGATTATTATTTTATTATATGCAGTGTCTAAGATTCAGTGTTCTAACAATCTGAAGGTATTAGTTCAGTGTTTATATCAATAAAATCACATTTAGACTAATCCAGGCTTTCAGAAATATTCTGAAGGTATTTAACAAATAATCTATAGGTGGACCATATGCAGTAATGCAACACCTAAGGATAATTACTAGAAATTCAACTGTTAAAATCTGTACACTCACTCACTAATAATTTTGCATCACATACTAGGTTTTTGCTTTTCTTTCAGATGCTGTATCTCCTGTACCTACTTCAGCTACTGATGTGTACATTGTTTTTAACGGTTTTCATCTTTTCTTTTAGAGGTTGTGAATTTTTAGTTATATATCACTGATGTTCTTGTTTCCTTTTTTTTTCTTTCTGGTTTGAATTAATGACCTATCTCCACTAAAGTTTATAAAAAGTGACCATTGCATTACTTTATTTGTTTGATTGTTTTAAACAATTACTCAGAAGCCATTGACATACAAGACTGATGTCTCCTCCAGCTGAAATGGGAAAGATGTGCCCTGTACTATCCACTCTTCTAGGAAAGTGAATATTGGTGTTTAAAATACAGACACTCGTCTGCTCTTTAGCTTCTATAATGCTTGATTTGATTATTTTAATGGACAATATCCATATCAGTATTTGATAAGCATATTACAAAATACAAATGATGATAAAATCCATCTTTAATAGTGCTCTCAGGTAATAATTCAGTGATTAAAAAAATCCAACAAAAATGGAGAAAAAAGATTGTGTGGTTTGTAACACAAAAGTTCTGTGCAAAGGAAAAGATAGGTGGTGTGTAAATTCTATCAAAACAGGTATTCATGTAAAACATCTCAGAAAGGAGGTCTGAACAAACCATAATAAAGCTGTTATAAAAGTAAATAAAAATTATTACTTTTTAAAAATAAAATTTGTAGTGCCATCACTTTTGAGGGAATGATATTAAAATCCTACTTGGCTGCAGTATTTTTATAACCTAAGTGAAAGCAGTAAGTTATACAAATACTGAATTCAGCTTGTCATGATATTCGTTCTTAATTTGGCCTTTAGCAGGTATTTTTTTCAGTACTTCATTTGACCTTGTTTGTTTGCATATAGTTATCAAGTGGGGAAATAAAATCTTTCTATATGTAGTTTCTCACAGAAATAAATAACAAAATAGATCAGTGATCAACCTCTGAAAAATATTACCTACCTACAATTTGAGAATTAGGGCTTTTAAAGTTCTTTTCCTTACAAAGTACTGATATGAAGTAATTTAAGAAGTACAAAGAAAATTCACTGTTTATGTGAAAACATGTAATAAGATCACAAAGTAGTTTTCTCATTGTTTCATTTGCTGTATAGCAAATCAATATGTGGCAATTTCAAATGTCCTTGTTAACAGTAAACTGGGAGCAAAATACTTTAAATATGTAAGTAGAACAGTAGTAATCCAGTTTGAAATTGTGTGTTTAAAAAAATTCATTTTTGAATCACAAAATATTGTTTGAAACATACCTGGTTTACATTGCTTTTTAATTAAAGAATTATGATTGTTGTTTAGTATATGTATATTCAAATGCAGACCATAAGAAAATGCAGATTTTACTAAATCAAATACACTAAATAGGAGAATTGTATATAAGTAATTTCAATCCTTAAAATAAAAATAACCTTGTTCAGCATATTTCTTTAGTATGTATTATTAATGTTTTAAACTAAATAAATGCTAAATAGTTTTTATTGCTAAAACAATTGTTAGTATAGTGGTAGCATTTAATTTTGAGGAGAAACTCTGATCCTAGAGTTGTCAGGCTTTCATTGGCTCCCATTCTGATATTGTGGAGTTTATTACCCTTTTTATTGCCCAAAAGAATCGGATTCATAACAATGGTGGAAGCACATTTTGCCTTTCTTTGTTCCTGTTCTCACTGTAGTCAAATGACATTCTTACACATAATTAAAAGCTGCATAACTGTATGTTTGATCTTTAAAAACTTTATTTCCTAAAAACTAAGATATGCTTAGCCTCTTTTATATCAGGAAAAAAATATACTGGGCTATTGCCTAGCTGTGTTATTTACTTGATGCTGCAGTTGCCTCCTTCAGATCAATGACAAAAGTGGGTGAAATTAGCAAAGAAAGACTAAGTTTTAATTCGCTAGTTGTTCAATTAATTTTCTTAAATCAGCATTGTAAAAATATTTTTCAGTATCTCACACATGCTTGCTTTCATCTTTACATGCTAGAAAAATACTGTAATGGTGTATAAACAGAAATATGGAAGAAAAGCAGAGAAAATTATGGCTAAACAAAGAATAAAATTGTGAGAGCTTTCAACTTTATCCACCCTGTAATTATGTAAGGACATTAACACTTGAGTGTACATTTTCAGGAAATTTTTTAATGTATGCATTTCAAAGTAGCTGTATTGAACTGAATGAAATGAAAAGGAAAAAAAAATAGTTCTAACAATGGAAACATCTCAGGAGGAAATCCATTCTTTAGAATTGCACATAGAGGTATCTGTGTTAAACAAGTAAATTCAGAGTGTCAGACAACACTAATTTGTGATGTTTGAAATCAAAATACTGTGTGCATAATGCTTCTACCAGCAGTCAAGAACAGCAAATGAGAATAAGGTTATTTTTACTGACTGGTTTAAGTCAGCAAAGTTTGTTAATGTATCTGACTGGTGTATGCATATATAAATATATTTTAAAAGCTCATGTTTTATGTTCTTTCTGTGCTTGGGTTCTGTAAACAGAGTTTTAAAATTTTATGTATACTTTGCAGCATTTATCCATTTAAGTCTTCACTCCTGATGAGTTAACTAAAAGAAGATCCTTTCAATATTGGAATGTTTTCCCTTATTCCTTTGCATCACTATTTTCCTTGTTTGTTATAAAATAAAGGATTGGTGGATTTTGTTTTCTAGTTCTACTCTCAAATCATACTTATAGTACCCAGTATTCTTTAAAAAAATACTGCTGGCTTTACTCTGGAAGAAAACTGTCCCCTGGCTACCACTGAGAAAGAAACAAGTTTAACATATTAATTTTTCTTTTCAACTTACTTTTGGAGGAAAGCATATATCTTACTTAAGTGGAGTAATCATTTATGTCTGCTTTACTTTCTTCCAAACAAATTATGTTTCTAAATCCTTTGACAGCAAACTTACTTGAGGTAATGCATTCAAAACAATCCATATGTAAGAGAATTCCTTTTAAATAGATATAAACTTGCTATTATTTTTTACTGACCAATAAGTTGTCAAAAAATAGGCTACATAAGCTGTTAAGTAAGTTGAATTACAGAATGTGCTGCTTGTAAGGGAAAGTGGATTATCTTTGTTGGGTGTCTGTCAGTGTGCCTTTAACTGATACTGCACTTTTCATTGTATTTCCTATCCAACAATAATTCCATATGGTGTTCTCTTGCATTATTTTTTGTGCTTACTGTTACAGTATCCTTCCACATGCTGTGAATGCCTAGTTAAAACGAAAGGATTGCTTTCAAAGCAAGAGACTTTTTCTCTGAGAACATCTTGCTGTCTAGTACTCACTTCCTCAATTGCATTTATTTACTTGCAGTTACAAAGTCCATGTAAATGCCATGATAGTTTCAGAAGTAAAATGCCAAAATACTTTTGGTTTGTACAGCATAAGCGGGTACAAGGGAGTTCACCGTGAGCCATTTCAGAGCCCAAACCTGCTTCCATTTAAATCAGGGGCTGATTTTGTATGTCTTTCAGTAGGATTCAGTAAAAGACATACCAAAATAGTTTCTTATTTAAAATATCTATTTAAATGAGTCCATAGAATTGAAATGCCCAGGCTCTTCTACATGAACACATGCCAAGCTTTAGGTACAGTATTAGGAAGCTTTTTGTAATGACTATAAAAAAAAATAGATATCTGTTTTTCTGCTTAATAATCTGTTATGTGACCCTCTAGAATATGTGATGCTTAAAAATGTGTTAAGAAATGACAATACTGGAAACAAGAATAACCTGAATTTGTGCTGTTTTTTGCTACAGTTTTTAAGAACTGTACTTTCCTGCTTCGAATCCTGACACCACTCCCCCAGTTACTTCTTTTTAATCCCTTCATAACCTGAAGCAGGCTACATTCCAAAGCCAAGAACGGATACTTTACTCTATGCCTGCATATTTCATTATGTTGCATAAATAATGCAAGTAAATCTGAAAGACACAAAAACCACATAGCCACAGGTTGGCAGAACAAAGAAGCAGATACAAGAGACTGGGCTTCAGTGCTTGAAGGTGTAAAAGCAGAGTTAGGTTTAATACAAGACAAAAGTCCACACAATACCAGTGGAAAACTTAGTTACTACAAAAGAAGTGGAACTGAATAAGCTTGCCAGTGTTGTTGCACTGAAAAGAAAGATTGTACCACCCCCTTTTCCAATTTCTGGCATTGGAAAGGATTCGGGATATTTGACTGTAAGGGAAAAAAAGTCAGAGAAAATTCGTTCTCATTTGTCTTTGTTCGTTCTTCTGACTTTGCTCACTCCTAGTAGGTTATCCAATTTTATTATTTTTTTTTTTAAGTAAGAGAGCAGGATAACTGTCCAGATGTTCTCTTAAACTGGAAAAAAGACAAAACTCAGATTTTTCTAAAACAAGACAAATGGGCTTGTATCTAAACAGGTTGCTACTGCAATTCCTTTTTTTTTTGTTGCATTAGCTAATGTAGATTATTCAAAAAGATAGTAGAGGGTGACAAGAGGACAGGCTTGTGGCAGGTGAGTTTGTGCATGCTCCTGTCTATTCATCCTTCATTTGTTAAACAATCTGAACAACCTAAGTAACAAGAATGCTCCAAAACTAAGGTATTTCCCTTAACGCTTCATGCCATCTGCAGCAGTTTTTATCCGTGTGATATTTTTGTTGACATTATACAGAATAAGCCAGGCCGTTTTCAGCTAGAGCAAAAGTACACCTTTCATGAAGTTTCAGTCAAGTCACACACCTATATTTGTATGACTGATGGATTTTGTTTAGATTGAGACCTAGAATTTAATATAATTACATACTATGCTGTGCAGTTTTATCAGGCATAACTAAAAGCATTTTTCTGTTGATATTCATAAGGTGGTATTGAGTTACTATTTTGACCATGAAAAAATACTGGAGAATTATTTTTATTGGCTTTTCTTAAATCATGTACAAGGTATGACTTGATTGTTTAATATGTACAATTTAAGCATGGTAAAGACAATTCACTAGTTCTTAGATTACCTACTGCAATTAAATATAGTTAAAGGAAAAAAAACACCTTCCAATATTCTGCAAATCTGTGTCTTTTCTGTTGTCATCAGCTGTGTAGTTTTCATAAGAGACTAATGAAAGGGGGCAACGCCTTTACTGATGCTGGGGGGAAGAAAAAGCAGCACTTGATTTTTTATCTTATGCTTGGTTATCTCATTGTGGTTCTGATGAGCTAGGTAAGTCTCAAACAGTAAGTTTACAGGTCACTTCATAGAGTCAATGCCCTGGCATTTTATGGCCCCCTAATGAGGCGTTAAACTGGAGATGAGGTAATTAAATACTCTGGGACACTGTACGCGGTACTGACTCCAGCTCTCTGATTTTAGGTTCCTCAGAAGACGATGAGGTCATTCAAGAAGGTCTCCTCAGGCTCAGGTCAGTCTTCTCTGCAGCGTCTTTCGTGGCTGACTGTGTATGTGTAAAACTGAGGTACTGCAGCACTTCTGTCCCGCTGATTCTCATGAACGTAATTATTGGGTGGGAGGGGAAGAATCGCTAATTCTGTGCACAGGCTTCAGCGTTCTTGTTGGATGCAGTCTTGAGTGTTCTGCTTCTGTAAGAAAAATAAACAATTACATGAGGAAAGTTTATTTACAGTAACCCCATGTCACATACCTGTCACAAATGGTGAGTCCACGGATTTGTATGAACGCTGCGGGAACACCACCCGGCAGATGAGCCGGCGGCCGCACAAACCTCAGTGGTTGACTAAAATTTATACTGGTGGAGTTATTTCCGTGCCGCTGTCCATTGCCNGGGACGGCCGTGAGCCGCCCGCACCGCGGGACGCGCTCCCTGCAGCGGTGGGCAGCCTAGGGCAGGCGATGGCAGGCGCCGAGTGTTGCCCGTGTGCTGGGGCGGGAGGAGCTGTCCGTGTCCCCGCTGGGTTGCCGCAGGCCAGAGCGCCTGTGCACTTGCCCGTCGGGGAGGATGCGCTCCCCGCTGGGACACACACACCAAGCCGCCGTGCGGCTGTCCCGTCCGAGGAGACGGGCTGAGCGAAAGCGCCTGAGCCGCGGACCCGCCCGCTAATCGTCCTGTGCCGGCCGAGCGGGAGGCGAAGCGGTGACGGCGGGCCGGTCATCACTGCGGGGCGTTAGCCCTGTCACGCGGTCTCCCGCGACGACTTCCAGAGCCTCCTTATATCCCCCGGGGAAGCGGTCGCTATCAGTTGCAAATCCGCAGCTGAGAGACGGTTAATGTACGTGAGACCACATCCTGCATCCCAGCTCTCCGAGCGAGTGCCTGCCGCGTCCTCCTGCCCGTGGATCCCACGGCATCACAGTAATTGACAGTATTTTTAGGAGTCCGCCGCAAACCGCCGGCACCGCCGGCAGAGATACACGGACGGCAGGACGGGCCCGCGCCGCACCCACGGCCGCAGCTTCTCGTTTCAACAGAAAGTGTTCGTAAAGCTCCTGCTTGAAAGCGCGCTCTAGCCTCCAGTTGGAGCAGCGGCGCCTGCGAACCTCTGCGACGGCCGTCCCGTCCCCGTGAGGCATCAGGGGCGGGCTCCGGGCACTCGGGAGCGCCCGCCTTGGGCGTGACGGCTGAGGAGCGCCGGGGAAGCTAAAAAGCCGAGCTCATGCGGCGGGCGGGAGTGAGGGGAGAGAGGCGCTTTCTGCGCCCTGAAACTGCATTTCCCGAAAAGAGCCGCGACTCGGGACGGGCGCCGTGGGAAGGCGCCTCTTTAAAGCCTGTAACTTCATAGCCCGCAGTTGCACGTCGGGCAAATCCCGTCCCTGCTCGATCCGAGCCGTGGCAGCGCGCGGTTGGGCCGGCGCTGTGTGTTGTCTAAAAAAATAAAAATTACAAATTGCATATATTCTACAATTAATAAGCGCGATTTAAAGCGAGAGTAATTAGCCCGACCAGGGGAGCTGGCGGGAAGGCACGCCGCCGCGTCCCCCCTGGGAAGAAGCCCCATTCTCTGGAAGCGTTGAACAAAAGCCTGGGGGCAAATCCCGGCTCTAGGGCAGGGTTACGGGGACAGATCTACCGCCTCCCGTGCCCTGACGGAGCGCGGCCGCTGAACGCCCGAGCCTCCGCGCCCGGCGGGAGCCTGGCTCTCGCCCTGCCCGGCGCCCCGCGGGTGCGCAGCACTGGGAGCGGCCTCTCCTACCCCCGAGCGGCGCGGNCGCCGGGCCCGGGGCCACCCCCGCTCTCGGCCCGGGCACTGCGCGGCGGCGGAAAGGGAAAGCGGCTTTGGCGCCCAAAATGTAGGTGAGAGGGTTTTGGCGGGAACGGCTCCGCACCGGCACAGCCTCCCGGCTGCAGGGGCGACGGGAAAGGGCTTCCTGCACCACCGCACATCTAGGGAAGAGCCGCTTTCGGTAGAAACTGTGTAGAAAACACACGACGAGCATCTTACGCGGTCCAACACCGGCGGGGCGGCGCCGACCAGCCCAGCGGAGGCGAGGGGGCAGGGGCGGCCCCGCCCGGCGCCGGCCCTGCCCCTCCTGC
>VZTZ01028701.1:1363635-1473972 GCA_013400955.1 Drymodes brunneopygia | reverse complement strand
TTTCCCCTGTTCGTTTGTAGTAACTCCTTTATACAGCGGCAAAAGGATGATACCAGAATTTAACTCTTTGCTTTGCATCTTGTCCTTCTCTTCCTTCTTTTTCTCCCCCCTTCCCCCCCACACCCCCCGCCTTTCCCTCTTCCTCAGCAGGGGCGAGTAAAGGTGGAGACGAACCCGGGAAGTTGCCGGAGCAGGAAGAAGAGGAGGAATCCCAGGTTTTGCACGGAACCGGCCATTGCAAATGGTTCAATGTGAGAATGGGATTCGGGTTCATCTCCATGAGCAACCGAGAGGGAAGCCCCTTGGAGTCTCCAGTTGATGTCTTTGTACACCAAGTAAGACCCGTTTTTGTCTTCCATCTCAGCCTGCCACATTTGGCTGAGCTCAGTGGAACTCTGGTTTTATGTGAAGAAAAGTAACCTATTTTTTCTAGGTATTTAAGTACATCTGTAGTTAAAGAGTCGCCTTAGGTAGTGGTTTTGTTGGCAGTGTACAATTTGAGCAAATAAAGTGGTTAGATTGTGCTTCGTCTCTGTGGCTGGTGATTTGTGCAAAGGTATAATGTTTCTTCGTATCTTCCTCCTTGGTTAGAAAAGTCTCCTGTGGTTTTTATTTATTTTCAAATGTCATACTTTTAAACAAGGTTTATCATTTGTCACCAGACTGATCAGGAGCAGATATGCCTTTCCCTGGAAACTGTTTAAAATTAAGCTGGGAAAAGGATAAATAAATGTCGGGTTTCATTCAGATAACATTTGAGTACAGTTTTAAACGGTTTACTTGTAAACCTCGAATTACTTTTTAAAAGCTCATCTGAGATTAGTTAGTGAAATTAAGACATAATTATAGTGTTATTTTGCAGTAATTCAGACCTGAGAGTGTCCCTGTGGTGATACTCTGAAGCGTGTGTGTGGTTTGGTTGGTTGATTTTTAATTATTCCTTTCTCAGGAGAAAAAAAAAGTAAGGATTAAGTGTTCAGACCAAAAGTAGTGTCTCTGTAAGGCTTTTGGGGAAACAAGGGGTGTATGGTCCATGGTTTTATTTTGAAGCACAACAACATGTATGGTTTTGTGTTTTGAACGTGGAAACTGGTATGAATGCCTTCATGTAAGAGTTACAGATGCAAAATAGGTACAAAATGATAAGGGAACTTTTTTCGAGATCTGTACTGTGGTTTGTGAAGAAGGAGCATGTGTAGACCTTCCCTGGTCCTTCTGTCAGTCTCCATTTGCAACAGTGCTATTTTGAATTTCCCCCATCTCCTCTGTGATCAGAGAAGAGAGGTATCAGGTAAAGAGACCATTTTGGGGTTGGATCGGGCCATGTTAAGGAGGCAAAAGGCTTCTTTTTACGTGGTTGTCCATTTTCTATGACGTTTGCAATGACGGTGAAGGGGGTGTTCCATGACTGTATAGTGACTCCCTTTTAATGTTGCATTTGGTGGCCCGCCTTTATTCTGCACTAACTTTATCAGGCCCTTTTTAAAGCATACACCTTTGATCAGGTTAGTAAAAAGGTGGCTAAAACTTCTGAAGAAACTGCTGCTGTGGCCTGTTGCCTTGCAGTGCAAGGTGGGGTGGATTTCTGGTCTTGCTGCCTTACATGTGCCCTTTCCTTCTAAGGGCCTGCACTTCAGTGTAGCTGTTTGCATTTGAAATTATGTACAAATCATAGAATCCAATAGCGAACTCGCTAAATGCCTACACTTCCTGCTTTGTACTGGCATATAAGCTGCCCCCTCTTTGCTGCTGCTTTTTCTCTTTAGAATTGAATGAATGAAACACTTATCAAAGAAGGAGCAGTCTTCCTCCTTTTCCCCCTTTTCTTCCCTTCTTTGTATCTTTTTAAGTCACGAAGTTGCTCTTTACAGTTTTATAAATTCACTTGANCCCCCGGTCCTGCGCCTTGCGAGGAGAGACTAATTGGGCTGAGAATTTCTGTTGAGAAATGGGATCGGTCTTAAACCAGCAATATTCAAGTAAAGTATCGCGTTCCGTGCTGTAATGTGGCTGAAAGATGGAGTTAAATGGAAAAATACANTCTAGGTATTTAAGTACATCTGTAGTTAAAGAGTCGCCTTAGGTAGTGGTTTTGTTGGCAGTGTACAATTTGAGCAAATAAAGTGGTTAGATTGTGCTTCGTCTCTGTGGCTGGTGATTTGTGCAAAGGTATAATGTTTCTTCGTATCTTCCTCCTTGGTTAGAAAAGTCTCCTGTGCTTTTTATTTATTTTCAAATGTCATACTTTTAAACAAGGTTTATCATTTGTCACCAGACTGATCAGGAGCAGATATGCCTTTCCCTGGAAACTGTTTAAAATTAAGCTGGGAAAAGGATAAATAAATGTCGGGTTTCATTCAGATAACATTTGAGTACAGTTTTAAACGGTTTACTTGTAAACCTCGAATTACTTTTTAAAAGCTCATCTGAGATTAGTTAGTGAAATTAAGACATAATTATAGTGTTATTTTGCAGTAATTCAGACCTGAGAGTGTCCCTGTGGTGATACTCTGAAGCGTGTGTGTGGTTTGGTTGGTTGATTTTTAATTATTCCTTTCTCAGGAGAAAAAAAAAGTAAGGATTAAGTGTTCAGACCAAAAGTAGTGTCTCTGTAAGGCTTTTGGGGAAACAAGGGGTGTATGGTCCATGGTTTTATTTTGAAGCACAACAACATGTATGGTTTTGTGTTTTGAACGTGGAAACTGGTATGAATGCCTTCATGTAAGAGTTACAGATGCAAAATAGGTACAAAATGATAAGGGAACTTTTTTCGAGATCTGTACTGTGGTTTGTGAAGAAGGAGCATGTGTAGACCTTCCCTGGTCCTTCTGTCAGTCTCCATTTGCAACAGTGCTATTTTGAATTTCCCCCATCTCCTCTGTGATCAGAGAAGAGAGGTATCAGGTAAAGAGACCATTTTGGGGTTGGATCGGGCCATGTTAAGGAGGCAAAAGGCTTCTTTTTACGTGGTTGTCCATTTTCTATGACGTTTGCAATGACGGTGAAGGGGGTGTTCCATGACTGTATAGTGACTCCCTTTTAATGTTGCATTTGGTGGCCCGCCTTTATTCTGCACTAACTTTATCAGGCCCTTTTTAAAGCATACACCTTTGATCAGGTTAGTAAAAAGGTGGCTAAAACTTCTGAAGAAACTGCTGCTGTGGCCTGTTGCCTTGCAGTGCAAGGTGGGGTGGATTTCTGGTCTTGCTGCCTTACATGTGCCCTTTCCTTCTAAGGGCCTGCACTTCAGTGTAGCTGTTTGCATTTGAAATTATGTACAAATCATAGAATCCAATAGCGAACTCGCTAAATGCCTACACTTCCTGCTTTGTACTGGCATATAAGCTGCCCCCTCTTTGCTGCTGCTTTTTCTCTTTAGAATTGAATGAATGAAACACTTATCAAAGAAGGAGCAGTCTTCCTCCTTTTCCCCCTTTTCTTCCCTTCTTTGTATCTTTTTAAGTCACGAAGTTGCTCTTTACAGTTTTATAAATTCACTTGAAAGATAAAACCCTTTCGTTCTTAATGTAATTTTGTGTGAATGTATGTAATTTTTTTGCTTCTTGAATAGTAGAAGACAAATATTTGAAACACAGCAGTGCTGTTAATAAAAAACACATTTGGAAACAAAGATATTCTTAGAGCTGTGGAAATAGAGAAGTATTGAACTGTGTGATAACCTGATACATTTAAGTAATACTAGACAAGGTTTTCAGTTTCATAATGGAAAGTAGTCATAGAAAATAATAAAGTAGTAAATTTGGAAGTCTCTATTGAGTTGTGTCCCCTAAAGGAGGGGAAGAGAAGGAAATGTTAGACAAGTTTGTTTATTACAGTTTAATAATCTACAGCTTATCCATACCCTTGGGTTTGTAAGACAATCACAGTGTAAAATGCAGTGAAAAATACCATGTTTCATTGCATGTTAACTGTGTGCCTCAGTCATTTTGAGTTTGCTTAGAGATACGTCTTACTGAGTGAAGTTATTATTAGTATTCTGCAATGAATTGCTCTTGCAGTAAAGAAAGTATGTTTCTCATCATTTTCTTTCTGATGGACTCTAAGGTATATATATATATGATGTCATGGTGACATGAATTTTCTTTCCATCAGTTTTCTGTGTAATGTAACTATCTATTGTGTTTCAAAGTACATTTTAGATAATTGATATTGCTACATGCAATGCTTTGTTAGCTAACTAGCTGACCAGTTCTAGCAGTAGCAGCCAGAGCATAAAAATGTCTGTCAATGTGTAATGTTATTTAACAGTGCTCTACAACACTCTGTACAACAGATTCTGTTGCCTGAGCAGTGACTAGGCCCTATTCCTATTAATTTCATCAATTTGAAAAAAATTGTCATGTGAAGGGTCCTTTTCAAGGCAAAGATGTTAGTTTATTAATCTATTGAAACAAAATATTACTGGTCAAAACTGCTCAGAATATACTTCATCATTTAAGTGTGTGCAGGTAGTGTTGCATGCCTTCATTCACTCATTCTGCAGTGTTTGTAGCTTCTACTTTAAATTCATAGATTTAGGCAGTCTGAGCAGGGGAGAGAAGCTTCTAGTTTACTTAGCCAAAGTCTTGTCAAAGCTAGCTTGAACCCTGCAACAATATTTTTACTTTCTTGTCTTACCTTTTTTTGGTGAGGTTATGCCCAGTTTATGAGATCTTGCTATGAGCAGAACCTTACTGTATGTCAAATGAAAATTCCTGTAATAGTTTAAGCTCATTATACCTAGACTTTTGAGCTTGCAATAAATAATTTTGCTTTCTTCTTGGAGTTTTCCCTTAGCTATGTGTGGATTATAGTCACATTTTTCTAAAGTCAGTGCTTTGCTAATTGTATATATTGATATATTTTTAGAGGACCGTGCTTTTGTTTGGACTTCTCTTCCCCTTCACCCAATGAAAGTCCTGTTCATGAAACAGCTGCAGTATTGAGTTTTTAACCCTGCCTTTTAAGACCCTCCTTTGGTGTTAATCATTTTGATTGATCTTCTCTGGACTACCTTCAGACTGTTGTTACCCTTCTGGTAATGAGGTACCTAGAGCTGGATGCATTATTTAAGGTAGAAACATGTCAGCCAATATATATGTGCATTTGTGTGTCTGCAATGTAATTTGGTACGCTTATACACATCCACAATCTTTTCCTTTTCAGCTCTATTCTGATACACTTTATATCATTAAGTCATGTGTTTGAGCCACTCAGGATCATATAAAAATTATGAGTCCTAAAAACTATTTGATATTTTGAACAGAAGTCATTAAGTGGCTTTTCAGTGCAGTAATGTGTGAAGTCCAGAAAAGTTTCTTTTGAAAAAAATGTAAGAGTAGCAATGATAGTCTTTTGTAACATTTTTAAATCCAAGGCATGTGCACCTTACTGAATTTGGCTCAATATTGTCATATGTACTCTTAAAAGGTTACCATGGAATAATACAGCTTGCTTCTCTTTTGTGATGTGAATTCTGGACCTAGTTATGTGTGAGTGACTCTTATTAAATTTTAGAAAAAGATCTATTTGTCAAAGGGTAAAGCAGACTGAAGAGGTGAAGTGAGGGAAACCTTTTGTGGTGCTCATGAAAAAAGGTCTTCAATGCAAAGAAGGATGATGTTTGTTAAAATTTTTTTGTACATTCAAAATTGTACACAACTTAAATTTATACTACTTTTGGATGTTGGCAGTAAGGCAGAAGTGCTGTATATTCTTTTTTGCACACACTTTGTACAGACTAAGTTAGAAACAAGTCTCTTCCTTTGCTTAGCGTGAAGTCCAGATGTTAAAGATGATAATGAACTGTAAACAGATGGAATTAAATATGTATTTGTGCATATTGGGGGTTAAAAAATTTGTCTGTTTCTCAATAATGTGGTTTTTCAGGATGGGATGGATTGTTCAGTTGAGATGGAGTTTGTCGGGACCTGGCTCTGTGGTCCAAAATTCTTACCACAATAAGGGATTGATACAGGATTTCTGAACTGGGACCTTAAACACAGTCATTCTTTGGGATCCTCTTTTATGAGATGGGGAGAGGAAGGAAGGGAGGGGCAGCATGTAGGAGCTGGTGTATTTTGTCTTCTCATTCAAAGGAACATAGTTGGCTTGAAATTTTTCACTTTCATCTGAACTTTCTTACTGTTGCTACAAGTTACTGTTATTACAAAATTTGATAAAAATGGAAAACACCCTTTTTTCTTGCATTGAGTTCTTCTGCCCTGCACTATCATTCATGTATTACAAAGATTGCTCTTACTGTTTCAAGTACCTATAACAAAAGAAGGAGGAAATATTATTGGGACTTATTTTGACTGTAAACAGAAGAATAAATGGAAAATGAGACACGTAAGCAGCATCTGAACAATCTTTTCCCTTAATGTGGCCAACTATCCTTTTCAATGATGAATCAGCTGCCTGTTCTTTGAATTCCTAGGGTTTGGGCACAGTTGAACTACTTTTTCTAGGACAGAGTAGGGCATAGTATTGTGCACTCAATGCTGACTTTCTTATATTGTGAGCACACATGATCCTGTGCTTTTTCAAGGATGCATTCATTCTTTCATCTAGCATACCTTTTTCATTTTTGTTTTATTGGGGGCCTTTAAAAACTTTTTAATTGCTCAGGATAACTGGACGTCCTGGGCAAGTGGGATCAATATTTCATTTCTCCTTATATTTAATATGATGTAGGAATGCCTGTTTGGAGTATGGAAGTCTCCATGCAAAGTACGCTGTTACAGACTTGTTGTCTTGGACTTCTGCTGGGGACCAGACAAGCCCAGTCCTAATCAAAACAAAAGTGGCCAGCAGGATTTAGGGAGGGAGGCTGAGGAAGGAAGCGAACGGGGAGTAAATGTGTGTCTGCAGTGAGCATGTGTAGGGGAGATCCGGCAGGGATCACACGCGGGTGGCACAGTCTGCTCAGCCGCCTCAGCGCGTGCAGCATCAGTAAGCTGCCCCAGACCTGGAGCCAAGCTTTGGCACTCACCAGCTGTGCTGCAGCATGCAGAGAAATGACAGGGACCACTGATTTGTGGTGTGGAGTGCTACAGCATTGGGATTTTTTTTTTTTTTAATTTGAAAAAATTTATTCTGGCTACTAACCAGTGTATAAGTTAGTATAGTGTATGGACACATAGATGGCAAAATACTTCACTGACAGCTTGATGGTTTAAGATGGTTGTCTTGAGAAACTTGTAACTTGGTCATTTGAGTTACGGATCCGCCATCTTCTTAACCTTCCAGATCTAACCCCAACACTGCAGTAAATTGTTATTAGTAAACCTATGTAGTATTTAAGCGAATGGCAACACCACGAAACCTAAGTGGCGTTGAATCAGATCAGATTTTGCTGAAGAGTTTTAAACGTTGCATGTTGACAAGCAGAAATCAGAAGTGGCCCAAACGCACACAGCTGCAGTGGGACAACTTTGTCTTAAGAGGTATTTCCCTCTTCAGCAGAGCAGTGAGTGCACCCTTTCCAGAACATGCTATCCTCCTTTTCTCCAAGACTGAGGAAGTTGTGCACAGGGGTTGGGATACTGGAAGGAAGAGGATATTTTGTCTGCGGCACAAACATAAGGTATCAAAGCAGATATATGAACCAAAGCTAAAAGGAAATGAATTGTCAAATGGGGAAAAATGTTGTTATTGTTGCTTGTTCTGGTTTGCAACTAATTACTGAGGTAGTAGGTACATTTAGAGCCATCCAGAGTTTTGTTTCACAAAGTATACTCCCCTGTAAATATTGTTTAATTCATCTTCCTTAAGTAACCCATTGCAGCAAAGGCCTATCATGTTTCCTCACTAATTATCAACAGAAGCAAAAGTAGGACTACTGGTTTTTACAGAGGTGCATAAAAGTGACTGTAAAGGTGTCATTTAAGAAAGATCCTTGGAACCAGAATCTAGAAGGTAAAGACCATTTATGATGTTCATTAAAACCAACACAAATAAATAAGGACATACTTTTTATGTTTTTAATTCCCTGTATGTAGGAGTGCTTTTTTTGCCTTTTATAAAATCAGCTGAAAGTAACCGGGACTATTAGAGAGGTATTATGTGATGCTTGGCTCTTTTTAAAGGACAGTTCTTCAGGACAGATTTGGACTGGTTTTTGCCTGATGGATATCACTGGTGACTGCAGTGAATCCTTAAATTGCTTTTACACGAGCACAGTATCACTAAACACCTCTGCACAGAAGGTGGGGAAGTGCTTCTGATTGCTTAGGCCTATTCAGTTGGAAACTGGTGTCCTGGCTTTTCCTCAGATTAGTCTGGCTGGTTCTGACTTAAAATGGAGCGGGGGTTAACTACTTGGGAGATGGCTAAAGGGAATTCCAGATCCTCACTCCATAGATGGCTTGGCTGCTAGTGGAGCAGCTGTGGACCTTGCTGCAATCTTCACAGTCTGCTGTATGGAAAACTGGCACTGAATTTGATTTTTTCCAAACATGCAAAGCTGTAACTTGCAGCAGTTCAGCAGCTGCTCTGCAAGCAGCCAAATAAGGCTTTACAGTAGCAGTGTGGGGTGAATAGGTGGAGGCTTAAACTCCTACAGCCACCCTTCTTGGTAGGACTCCTACAGACATGACTTGACTTTTACATTTGGCAGCAGTGCTGCTGCCTCAGTAAGGTTCAAGAACTTTTGTATCACTGTGTTGGACTAGGATAAGTGCTTGTGGGGCTGCATTGCAAATTCAGCTGGGGAAGTGTTTGGGTTTGTATCTGAATTTTGTATCATTTTTCGTATCAGCGAATCCCCACAAATAAGGGTGGGCAATGTTGGCAATATGGAAGGGTGGCCAAGGGTGCAAGCAAGCAGCAGCCAGGGTGAGTTGAAGGTGTTGGAGGAAAGAGCTGGAAGCTACCGTCACAGAAATGTGATGAATGAAACTGCAGTCTCCTGGTGCAAAATAGCAGAGTTCTTGTGTTGCCACCTTCAGCTGGGTATGGAGAGACAAGAAAGTGATAATGACTTCTCAAGGAAAAAGTCCAGGGTACTGGAATGAGTACAAGCATCTGAGCTCTCTTTGGAAGTGAAATGTTTTAGGGATCTTTGTGTCACGCTTCAGTCTTCCAGTTTCTCGTTTTCTTGTTTAGTGATTACAGTTCAGTGGTGGCACTGAAATATATTGATTGCATTTTTTAAAAAGCACTATCTGTAAGGCAGACAAAAAAATCAGGGAATTTTTGATTCATATAAATAATATGTGGGCTTTTTCTTCTACAGAACAGAAATAAGCATATTTACAGGGCATGTTCATAATAATTTGGATAGATCTTTTCAGCAGAGAGGTGAGATCTTAGTGAAATTATTTGATAATCTGGAAAGTACAGCTCCTTAATTATTCCATATGTATGGAATTTCAACTTTGAAAATAAAATGCATCAAAGTATTTGAGATTATTTGTCTGAGAGTTTGTAGAATATTCTTATTCTATTATCAGTGCAAGAGCCAAGAAAATCATGCAATTTCTATTCCAATATTCTGATCTGGTGCTAGAATTGCGTTTTTTGGAAAAAGGAAGGATGAAATGTTTGGATTCATTTCTTTAGCATCATAAGTTAATATTTTCACTGGTTAAAATTGTTTAGCATGTAAAATCTGAGTAAAGGCGTATATAATCAATATTTGGAGTGTATGGATTTATCTACAAAATCAAAGTAGTATTTTATGGCTATAACTGATCTTATGGACTGTCAGAAAACGCTAATGTTGTTATTACCTTCATAAATGTGTAATTCTGATCAATTTAGCTGATAGTAGCTCTCCCATCAAAGATAATCTTTTCCCAGAGAGGTCTTCTTTTAATTAGTCATGGTAATTTATTGGTATGCAGTGTTGAGAGTTTTTTTTTTCTTGATTGTTTTTATTATAGTGCCACGTGAGGCTACTTTTACATTTGTTTTATAACTCTCTGTTTATGGTCATATAAATACATGCATTGAAATAAACCCTGGTCTGAAACTGAGAGTGAAAGTGATAGCCATTGTGTACTTTAAGGAGACCAGAATAAGCATCATTTTGTATTTTTTTCAAAGTACAGGTGTCTTTAAAATCCCTTAATTGTGCACATGTGCTATAATTTAAAAAATGTTTTATTTCATTTTACAACTGTGTTTTGCAAGGTAGTAATCAAAATCTTGGTTGCTTTTATGAGCTATTTGTAATAATACAATCTTAGGGGAAATAAGGGGGTTTAAAAAGCCTCTGCTGACCATGTGTAGTAATTTCTGAATATTCTTAGACTCATTGTACTGGAAATACTAGAAATATGTGAAAGTAGTAGTATAGAATGTACCTAATAGACCCAAGCTGACTTCTGTAGATGTTGGATTAGACCCCCATCTGCCTTCTGTGTTTAACATATATATTGTTTTCTCACCCAGTTTAATTACCTGGTCTAAGACATGTAGATTACACATCCTGAGAATCAGCCGTTTTTGACACTAAAGAGGAATAAGATCCAAGAATTACTCACAAACTTGTTTGCTGCTCTCTTCCCCAGATATTAAATACAATAGCACATCAGCTGAATGGAAATTTGAAAATTGTTTCAACAGTGAACAAAACCGCTTCTTTAATGTAATGGAACTATGACATCCCTTCTCGTTGATATTACAGACCTGATGGGCCAATTTCTGCTCAGTATTCTCACGTGAAATGGTCCTACTGACCTGTGAGACTTGTTCAAAAAATGGGCAGCATTAGAAGTGGATGTTAAGACTCTTACATGAGTGTTTTTACTGAAACTATGTGGTTTACAGGCTTTTGTTTTCATAAGGCTGTAAGTGCATTTTGTGCTCAAAAACTTGAGTGCCATATTGTGATCTGAGCTGTTCCCTGTACAGTGCCTAAAATGTAGAGTAGTAAACAGGGTTTGGGTCACTGTTAATTAAACGTTGAGTAAAAGTGGTACAGCTTGTCAAGTTTATGCATACATACTATGTTATGTATGTAATTTGTATATTCTTTTCACAACATGCTACTTTTTTTCTACTGTGAATGGATAATATTTAATGTCATACCTAAATTCACC
The DNA here is from genome assembly GCA_013400955.1 of Drymodes brunneopygia. NCBI lineage: Eukaryota > Metazoa > Chordata > Aves > Passeriformes > Petroicidae > Drymodes > Drymodes brunneopygia. The sequence continues at coordinate 1,462,924 of VZTZ01028701.1, read as the reverse complement.
TGACCACTCATCCACCAGTCTGCTCTGATGCAAAGGTCTTGGGCTGACAATGTGGGTTTTTCCATCTTCCTGTTGAAAAATTGCTCAGTCCCAAGTAAGTTCCTCACAGTAGGAAGAAGTGGTAGAAGTATGTGAAATGCTCCCGGTGTGGTAAAGGCCCCTCACTGTGGGCACAGGTGGGTTCTGTTAAAGGTGAATGTAGTTCCCCCTTGCAGTGAAAGTGCCTTTGGGGTGTTGAACAGTTACTGAGTCCCGTGCAGGGCCTTTGATTTCTGGCAGGGCTGATGGGATGCAGTAGGTATTGGGATTTTTTTTTTTAAAACCTTACAACTTGCAGTATTGCATATCTGTGTTGAAGAGGGGGAGGAGGGAGTCCTGCTGGCTGGATCCTTCAGGATCTGTCTTCTTCCCAAGCTCTGGTGTTAGGGATGTAGAGATACTACTCAGAGACAAGGGAGACTACTGACTGGTGGGGAGGAGGAAGTAGCTGAACCTTCTGCTCAGACAGGAGCAGGTGGACAGGTCACAGGTTTGGAGGCATAGTATAGTCCTCAAATATTTATAAATGCAGTTAGTGAAAAAGTTTCCATTTCACCACAGTACTCAACAGGTCTCCACTGCAGTGAATAAATTCTCGTTTGGCTGTGCCAAATCTGCTTTGTTTGCCTGCTTTGTTGTTTAGTTTTGGAGGTTTGTCTGCCTCTGTGTGTGTGAGTGTGTGTGTGTTAATTAAAGAAAGCATATTACATTCGTAATAGTTGTTTTACATGAGTCAAAATCACATTTGTTCAATATTTTCACATAGCACGTTTTCCAGAAACTGTTTGGTGGGTGGAAAACGTAGGGTAGAAGTGAATCCTGTAAGGAATGAAGGGTTTCTTGTGTAGGGGTCTGTGTGGCTGTAACATGCAGGCTGATCTTAGGGCATCCTATTTATTGCATGTGATTCTGGTTTAGAAACTATTGCAACCTGGAAAAAAAAAAGATAAAATAATTTTTACAAGTGTGTATAATTGGCTTCAGGAATTAGTGATAATTGTTAAGGACAGACATTACTTGAGGGTGATTGATGTGGATGTGAAGCAGATGCATTAATAAACAAAGATACTCTTCATTTCTGATACTGTCGAGAGCTTCACATGTCACCACTGACTTTACAGCACTAGTCACAAAGAGAGGACTGTGGGATTCAACTGTAGAGATTTTAAAGGTGCATTGTTAAGATGAAAATAATATTCAAGATTTTTAGGCAGAAATATAGTACATCTGAAGATAAAATTTTTGCTTAGACTTGCAGGAATAGAATTTTGTTAGTGTTAGTTCCTGCTTTTTCGAACACTTAATGGAGCAGTAATTACCACATCTTTCACTAAGGAGTACTTAATTATCCTGGACTATAGTCTATTATCTACACTAAGAAAGAAGGTTATCAGGTTCTGCTCTTAGCAATGCCTTCTCTTCGTCAAGAATTAGAAAAAAAAGTTTACAACATTCCAAAATATAATTTGTTAGATTTCAAAATGTTTAAAATTATATAAATTCAAGACACTGATTGAGAAGGTTCCTTTAAATTTGATCTGTGTCCACACTGTCTTCAGTAGAAATTATTAAAGACTTTCATAAAAAATACATATTCCATTTTATATGTATTTACATTTCATAACTACATTTTTCAAGACAGCAGATGCTTTTTAAATTAATCTGCAGTCTGCTTTGGGCAACATCTCTTTATGTTTAATAATGTAATTGGTAGATCCAGATTCCCCAAAGAATTTTCATATTAATCTTCATTAATTTATTTTAATTGAGCAATTACATATTTTTAAATGGCAGATGAGTTTATTTTTGTAATATAGTTTCTTTTTTACTGACAATAATCATCAGTAGTTTATTGGGAAATGATAGCCCATTTCCATGCTTATGTGGGTTTATTGTTAATCTTCACACAGTACTTCTTCTCTGGATGATCATTCTTTAACTGGTGACAGCTGTAAATGGACTAAGATTAGAATGTTGAAGTGGCTACAGTTGGAGCATTTGGTGAAAGATGAATTATTTTTAGTGTTCACTATTAGATAGTATAATCAATGTTTAAGATTTTCTGTGACCCACATATTAATATCTTTTTAATGGGAATCAGTATATTTTTAAAATTATATATAAAGCACTACTATCTTTTTATAGTTATAATTTGATTTCCTTTTACCTGTTTGTCCATTACAAGGTATCTAAGCCAGCAGTGACCACAATAGGTGTCATGAAATGCACCTATAGTATATTATATTCTCCTGAGTGAGTTAATGGCATAAAATGGTTGATTTGTTGTAGTACTTCTAGTTTTAGGATGATGAATATAATCTATTTGTTAAATTCTTAAAAACTGGTAAATCTTAGCTTAGTTTCTACTTTCTCCTTCCATCTGATGTGCACTTTGAAAGTACAGGATGTTTTAACTACATTTCAAGGACTAAATGTTACTAAGAGATGAAATGTTGAGCCAGGTGAAATCAGTGAAATAGTTGTCAAGGAGTTTCAGTGCATATGCACAGTTCGTCTCAAGGACCTTTTTTTCTGATCATTTCACAGAGGAGCTTAGATACTTGAACCAGAAAAGCTTGATTAAATAAATGGAGATTTTGTGTGTATAAACTATCATTCAGTGGACTTGTTTTTACTACCTTTGTGAGAGCTTTGCAATCTTTAAAATGGCCCCAAAACTAATTATATGACAGTATTATGTGTATGAACTTATCATACACAAATGTTCATCTGAGTTTCTTGCAGCACATTCAGCAAGATCTTCATTAGTTTAAGTGTAGCTGTGCCATTTTGTGGACAAGTTTGAAATTCCTGGCATTTCAGATCTAAAAGAGGACTTGGCAGATAATTATTTATTGATAGTATATAAGAAAATAAAAGTGTTTACTGATTTACAACTTTTTCCACTTAAGCGAACATGTGGAAAATTTAGTACAGGTTTTTTTGTTACTGTTTAATTCCAGCAATTAAACAAAGTTAATCTGAATTTGTATGTCTAATGAGCACATTGTTCTGGGCACACTAACATCTCACTGCCAAATTTTTAAAGACAATGGACAAAAAAGCAAATTGCTTCCTTTTATTAAATCTGTATGGAAGTAAATTATTAAACAATAAGGGATGTGCTAAATACAGATGAAAGACATTAATGCTTTCTGCCTTTAATAATTGGTTTGTTGAAAAATACTGATTACATTATTGTAACACAATTTTTGCACATTTACTAAACAAAATACTTTTGTATCAAAAGCAGATCTTAAGATTTTAAAATGTCAAGTTTCCATTAATTTGACGAATTTTATAAAAAGCTTTCTGGTAGCAATGTTGTTATTAAAATGTTACTATTAAAAAGCTACATTCAAGCATTAAGGAATTAAATCGGAAAAATTAATTTAGAAATTATGCAAGAAACCCACAATGAAATATTCATTATGAATAGATGCTAACATAGGCAATACAAGATCTCTTAGATATCTGCATACAAGCCTTGTTTTCATCTTGTACAGCATTCCTGCGTGTTTCAGGAAACAGGTTTAACAATGTAGGTCAGTTTGGATTCTGCTGCGCGGAGGAATGGCAGAGAGTGATGGGGACTGTAACCGCGGGTTTTACATTTGCCAGTTCCCTTCTGGATCAATGCAGTGGAAACCAGCCCATGTAACTGGCATCTGGAAGGAGCCAGAAGAAAAGATTCTGGGCCTTAATTTTTCCGCTCTCTGGTAGGTTTTGCCAGTCAGCTGTTGACTTCTCTGCTGCGCTGCAGCTGGCGCGGTTGGCGGAAAAGCTCCGCTCTGGCGAGGGATGAAGCTGCTTTTTCTCTCGCGTGAATGTTGCATTTATTGCGTGACCATTTGGTAATGCTGCAGGCAGGGCAGGTCGCTTGTGCTGCAGAAGCTGTCCGGGGCTGCTCTGGTGATGGAGAGGCTGTAGGATGGAGCTGAGAGTTTGGGTGGGCAGGGAGTGTTGGGGGCGTGGGTGCCGCGGCGGCGCCGAGGAGGGGCCGGGGCCTCCCTTGCGGCGCCCTCCGCTCCCCTGCCCTGCCCGGCTGCAGCGGCAGGAATTTGCCCCCTCCCGGCTCAGGTTGCAAGCCCCGACCGAACCGGGGAAGCGAGGGTCAGGGCTATTCATTGCCTATCGCTTCCTCGGGCCATTTATAACCTGGTCCTCCCCTCCCTCGGGCAGCTGACTGTGGTCCAAGGAAGTGATTGATATGAGAGATTCTAAGATTTTATTACTCTCTAAATACGGTTTAAATGTTTGTTTTGTTTATTAAAAAAAAAAAAGACGCTAATTTTGCACATGGTGCAGAACTGGAAATGCTGATTAATATCTTTGAGGATCAAAATAATGATAGATCAAAACTGCCTGAAGGGCAGCACTGCTGGAATGAATGGGTTTAGTACTGTGTGTGCCCCATCTCCCCGGCAGTGACACACATCTGTGCCCTCCACTGGGGTGCTGGCATGGGGCAAATGGGGACAATCACAGCTCCCCATGCTGAAGGACCAGAATCACAGAATATTCTGAGCTGGAGGGGACCCACAAGGTTTGAGTCCAACTTTTAGCCTTGCACAGGACATCACCAAGAGTAATACCATGTGCCTGAGAGCCTTGTTCAAACATGTCCTGAACTCTGCTAGGCTTGGTGCTGTGACCACTTCCCTGGGGAGCCTGTTCCAGTGCCCAGCCACCCTCTGGATGAAGAACCATTTTCAATATCCAACCTAAACCCCCTCTGGCCCAACTTCAGGTCATTCCATCAGGTCCTGTCCCCAGGGTGTGGAAGAGGCCGAGCTGGGGTTCACTGAGCCCCCACACCCTCTGCTTCTCTGCCCGGCCCACAGGAGGTGCCACACACCAAGATGGCAGCAGGGCAACATCAGGAACAACTTTTAAAAGAAATGTGGCTTCCCTTTAAGGAGCTGTTTGTTTGCTTCATTGATGCTCGGAGGAAGAATTAAACTCGGGTAGTTACAAAATCGCTGAGTATTCTGAGTCAAAAGGGACCCACAGGGGTCATCGAGGTCCAGCTCTTCAGTGAATGGCCTATGCAGGGATCGAACCCACAAGCGTTGATCTTATCATTACCCTGCTCTGACCAACTCAGCTAAGATGATAAAAAATAGGGCACATCACGATTTTCTGTGACCTCTTGGGCTTCCCCTCCTAGTGACCAAGCAAATCACACCAGTAAATAACACACCACCTTGAAACAGTCATATTTACAGAAATATTAGAAAGGGAATAAATTTTTAATAACAAATTATCCTTCTTGAGTTGTTAGCACTTTTCAGTGGTGTTTTACCTCACATCTTGCAATTTCTTTTTAACTTCTGAGTGCTGCAATGTGACAAGACAGAACTTTAGAAAAATATTCAGCAGAATTACCTGCTTTTGTTTATTTGGAAGGACAGCAAAGTCCTTCATGCTAAAAAGTCTTTCAACAAGATTAATGATTGCTGGATTCCAATCTTGCAAACACTTGTTCTTTAAAGTAAGACCTGTTCATGTAAATAAAGGTTTCAAGATTAGGACCTCAAATATACAGCTTTTATAGCTGAATGGTCTTCTTCTTCAGTCTGTCCTTGGGTGAAGTTCCACACAGACTTGATGGGATATTTTTTCCTTGTGTTAGGACTATAGTTTTATAACTTAAAATACTTTTTTGAAAAAAGAATTGATAGTCTATTGATTTTTTTGTTTATAACAATACAAAAAGCAGTGCATGTACATACTTTATATACTGTGGAGGAAATATATATCTTCACAAAACCAGTTTTGCTCTAATGAAATAAAGTAAAGCAATCTTTCCCAATGCAGGTCACAATATGTTGGTTTTTCGATCTCTGTGGGTGAGTTGTGTAAAGCTTTTACAAGTTTTCTGGCTGTAGTTTATAACAGCATAATTAAAACTGGTATTTTTTACATTCCTAAATATAAAATATACTTCTAGGCTGTCAGCAGTGTTTAATGATTCACCCCTCTGAGACAGTCTCTCCCATGGGATGAGTTTGGTATAATGCCACTGACTATGATACATTTGTGTCAGTTGCTCCTTCCTCCCCCATCAGCATCCACCTTGCTGGAACCTCGTTTTTTGCTGATAACATTTTTTACTTGCAAATGGTTTTTTTAGATGCATATGTTATAAAAGGAGTTTTTACAGACAGAACCCTAAGGTTGCTTTGGTTGTTTCAAAATAGTACAGGGATTAAAGGCTGCTTTACTTTTATTGCTGCCTTCAAATAGGTGGCACGTGCTTTTTGAAAGTGTTTTTCAAGCAGAAGTATTTAATGTTTCCAGTACAAAATATGTTGGTTTTCTGTGGTTTTAATTAATCCATGTGTGCCTTGTATTTACATATTTTCAGGTAAACTTAGGATTGTTTTACAAAATGTACAGGTTTTTTTAATATCTATATTAGATAATTGGAATATTTAAATGATGTTTTGTTTGGAGTTAACTACTTTTTTTAACCTTTCTATGTATAATTTTTTGTCTGTTTTTAAGGTTAATGTTAAGTATTGCTTTTACAATTCCAGATGGGAGAAAGGCATTTCACAAATCTCAAATCTTGGAGAGCCCAGTAATTGTCATTCCATACATCAGTGCATAATTACATTTGGTTGATAGATGTTAAACTTTTCTTTGCTGTTGCTGTGAGCCCCTGAATTATTCTGCATGGTTATTTTTAAATTAAGCAAGCATCTCTATTAATCTTGAAGAAAAAATTGTTTGCTGAAGATATGATCCATGCTAGGCTTTTGGGGTTGTTTGGTTTGGTTAAGTTTCTTTTTTAGTTGTTGTTTTTGTGCTGGCTTGTTTGATTTGGGTTTTGGTTTTTGTTTTTTCTTCTCCTGGATGAAATCCTTGCTTGTTACAACCCTGCAGTTTCATTACTGCCTTAAGCGAAGTAACTGTAGACTTCTGCTAGAAGAGGCAATCCTTCCCACCCCTTCCTCCACCCTGACCTCATGTTCCCACCCGGACTGCCGTGTCAAGTCCACAGCTTTGTAGCTGCAGCAGTTACAATACTTTGCTCCTTAAGCTGAAAACTAGCATTTTTTTTTTAATTGGGTTTCATTTGTGTCATGAAATTCATAGGACTTTGGCTTTGCTGCATGAAAACCTGAGCTAACTTGAGGAAAGCAGTAGAGGCATGCTGCCTGAGGAAATGCAGAATACACCATTCTATTTGGTATCAGCGCAGTGGTGGAGTGTAATTTTTGAGGAACTGAGCCAAAGTAAAATGGGAGGTTTTGTTCCCCAAACGTCTTGTTCCTCTTATTGATTTAACTTGCTAGGTAGGAGAAAAATGGCAGAATCTTAGGGAGCTGCCACCTCTGTTGACGTGTGCCCACAGTGACTGCAGCTTGTATCAGTGCTGGGCTTAGTCTGGCATTCTTTTCCTCAGAGAGAGATGTTAAGAGTCCAGTCCTGCAAATAGTGGATGTGTCTACTTCTGTAACTTCTTAAAAAATAGAGTAAGTTTCTTGTTGGCAACATTTAATTTGGACTGTTCTGGTGTGTAACAAACAGGTATAATTGATCTGTCTGCTTTACTGGGCACACCTTTTCTTTAATAGGACAGGAGGATCGTGTTAAGTTCCCTGGAAGTGTTTCCATTATTTTATCTTTCTTACTAGACTCAATGTAGTGTCTATTAGCTGATCTCAGTGGCTGCTTTACCTGAGGTTCAGCTATGAACGGCTTCTCTCCTGATGTCCAAACTGCTTCAAAGCAAGCTGTAGCAGTAATTTTCATTTTTCTTGTAAGGACATTTGAAAAATACCTCCACCAAAATAAACCCCTGAATTGTCCTGAATGAACTTTAAAATTTTTTTAAATAAATACTTCTCATGTGCATGCATATGTTTGTCATCCATGGTGTAAGTTCAGTGCTGCAAAGCACTTTGCCACACTTACAAAGTCACTTGGATTTCATTGGATTTGGCTGCTGATAAGTGAAGTCTGGAACTGAGCTCTGCATGGGACTCCCTTGTGTGACAAGTTTCAGGATGGGTCCTCAATTTGTCAGAGAGCAAGTGGGACGGAGTTCTGTCTGTCCAGGGACAATGGAATTATGCTGGGTGCTGCACACACATAATGTGGGCAAATTTAGTAGATACATTGAAACATTGAGTTCTGCTTGCTGCTAATTTAACATGAAGTCAGAAGGATGTTGTATTTAATAAAAAGCAAGAATGGTTGTCTTGAGGTTGTTTATTGACAAGTTGTGCTGTGACTGGCTAAGGTGCACTGTTCTACAGATAGAGTGTAGTTCTACTTACTGATGTTAGTGTTCACCCCTGCCCCCAAGGAGAATGGTGAGGAGGTAAAACAGATGTAAATAAATGGAAGGAGCCTTTATTTATATACATACATTCTCTGTTGTACGTGTGTTTTATGTAAATATATATATAAATATGTAATTTCTATCAAAGTGAGTGGCCTCAGGCAGCTGGGACAGGCAGCATAGAAGTCGTTTTTAATTGAGCAAAATGTATGTCCTGACATTTTGGGAAATATTTCTCCTATACAGAGAGAGATTGCCAGTGATGAATGGAGCCTGTCCAGTAGCAAATCTCTGTGGAATCACATTTGATCAGGATCCTCACAATGAGGTTGTCTTTCATCTATAAAATTTCAGGTGGTTTGAATTTGTATCTACTTTTCTTATAAATGCACCTAGATATTTATTTTAGAAAGAAAAACTGCTAAACTAAAAAAATCCTGTTCAAGTGCAACATGTAACTGAGAAGATCATTACACTTTCCAGTAACTTTCATTTATTGCGTGGATTAATGGTTGGTTAAAGTAATTTGGCACTTTCTCTTGCAGACAATAATCTGTGTGCCTTGTGCACTGATATTACATGTGCAGTCTAAGCTGATCACAAGTTGCCTTTATAAAAGGCTGACCCAAAGTAGGTATGGATGTTTCTGGTACACAGATAAGAATCAGTAGAATGTCAATATTGGGTATATTGTAACAAATTAAATTATTTAGCAAATGTTTCTAGCAAAGAGTGAGTTAAGTGAACAAAATACCATTTATCTTTATTTGTAGGTTGTTCTTCGAATCATTATTGATTTCCAGATTTCAGATAGTTCTATTAAGTTACAAAACTGACATGAAAAGTAAGCAGTTTTTTTCCCCAGGGTTTGGGGGAGGGTATGTTGCAAACAAATGGAAAATTTAATGTAAGAAAGAATAAGCTGTGTGTGAGAAAACATTTTTAAAAGGAGTATCAGTTGTGAAAGTAATATTTGAAAAGCTGCTATGAAATGTACATTTATTTTCCATTTAAAGGTATTTGCATAGCACATAGGTTTTTTTTAATTTAACAAAATGCTTTCATAGCAAAAATATATAAATCACTAATTTCAAGAGGAAACTGTAAACTTATTTTCTGTCCCATCAGCTTAGCATTTGTGAGTCAGCATTTTACAATAAAATCTAGATGTCTTTACAAATAGGATATAACCCACAATAAATAAACCGTTTCTAAATTGTTGTTGGGAACTTGTGGAGGTTGGAGAAGGAAGAGCTTTTCTTTAATATCTTTTTTTTTTGTTTTTAACTTCTCAGGTAGTGATAAGGACATGCTATTTCATGAGGGCTGAGAAAAATGCAGTTTTACACTGTAGGCATTTCTGCTGGCTTTCCTTCATCTCCTGCGGGTGCCCCTCCTCCATTTTGTTTTCCTTTTTCACAAGTTTTCTGGTTGTGCTCTCTCTTGACCTCAGTGTGTGAGCTTGTAGCCACACAGGGCACTGGCAAGATCAGAAAATACTACAGTTGGATTACAGCAAGATCACACAAGGCAGGAAAGGGTCTGCAAAGGCAGCAAAAGGAAAGTGGAGCTCTGCAGATTTTTTTCTATAAAATAATGCAGTAGTCTTAAAACAGGGCTTGAGTTTTGTACAGATTGTTTGACATTTAATTTTGAAAGATACCACAGCTATTTGTGAAAAATCCCCAAATAGATTTCGTTAAGATCTGGTTTTTCTCTTGTGATTTGTTACTACAATTCAGAAAAAATAAGACTAGAGAAATAAGAATAAGGACTCTCAGTCAAAAAAGACAAGAAAGCACCAAATAGAAGGATTATTGTCTTTATTTTTTTTTATTTCAAACAAGTTTCCCTAAGGTAAACCTTTGAAAACCATGTGACACAATTTAAATATTAATTTGTCCTTGCAAAATAATGCCTTTTATTTATTCCTAAGATATGACATCCCTGATCTCTGTATAAATACGCTTTTTTATTCAGAGGTTGACCTTAACTTAGTGTTTTCTAATAGTGATATTTTAGAACCTTATATTAATATATTTAACCTATTTCCTGGCATTAGTATTTTAGGTTCCATGTTTTGTAGAATAGTGTGTCCAAATACAGAATGTAAGCAGAAGGTACTTGTACTTTTGTGATAAAGTGTGCTTATTCCTGCCTAGTGAGTACATGCTGAAGCTCTTCAAAAGTTGTTTAGAAAGTGCTTCTTGAGACAAGTGTAAGAAACTTTCATTCCCCTTGTCCTTATGTCTCCAAAGTCATACCCATTTTTAGTCTGATTTTCATCTTCCCTTTGACAGGATTTTAACACTTCCATTTGTTAACCTTGTCATACTCCTGAACACCAGGGAATGTGTTCTGCAGTTGGTATTTCATTTCCATGTTTATCAGTCATGGCTCTCTACGTACAGTGAGGAGAGGCATTCACCAGTTTTGTGAATTAGGTACAATATCTGATAACAGAATCTCCTCAACACTGTGTTCAGTGGCTTTGGACAAATCTTTTAAGAGAAAGGACATGTTTCATTACTTTGTTTTGTCATACCTGTGGGTCTGATTTTTACATGTCTAACCATGGATTCAGTTTCTTGGCAACTGACTGTCAGTTATATTAAAAAGTAGTGCAGAGATTTCTCTCAGGATCCAGAGATGAGCAAGGAGCACTGCTGAGCTATGCTCACAGATACCAGGGTACAGGTTCTTGCTTAAATTAAGGCATGAGCCACCTATATGTAATTTCTGCAAGCACTGGCCTGACCAGTGACAGAAGCTCTCACAGTTAACAAACCAGTGTTGCTCACTCTGTGGGCTTTAAGACTGCATCTAGTGATAAATAACCCCAGGTCAGGAGCAGGCTGAGGCAGTGGAGTGTGATCCTCCATCATGCGAGAGGTTGTGTGTTGTTCACTGTGTTGGTTTTTCCCCCTCCCCACAGCAACTACCACTGCATTTGGCACACAGAGGAAGGCATTGCTCCCATCAGCAGTCAGAGCACAGCCCCCCTGTCTTTTGGGAATAGGGCAGAAGTGCAGAAGGAAAGAATGTTGCCTGATGAATGTTAAATTACACTGTGCAACCTTGCTTCAGAGCTAGGGAATGATGCCCAAGCTATTAATTAGAGGCATATATGTAGCCTGAGACCACAGAGACTTGAGATGGGTGCACATGTGCCTGCCAGCAGATGCTGGCAGGAGCCAGTGCCTCACCATGTTTGTGGTAATGGTAAAATCTTTGTAACTTACACACGTTTGTTCATTTGTTAAAATTTATTTATTGCTGTTAATGTTCTCCTCACCTTTACGTTTAATATTAACAGATTGCAGAGACGGGTATTTTTGTTCCCTTTCCAAAAGGATTAGGACATAGTAAATTTTAGAAGATGAGGCACTACAGTCAGTAGGTAAACGCCCACAGGGGTTAGTCTGTACCTGGTTAAGGGCAGCTGTGCATTAGATCTCCCCTGTGCAAGTGGGATAGAGGCATTTGACAGCAGTGTGGTGGCTTGAACTGCAGGTGAAAGTGTCCTGAGCTGTGTCCTGTTTAATGTGATTGAGCAAAGTACTTGTGCCATGTGGGAGGTAACAGCAATTTGCTCAGCACACGTGCAAATGCCATGTGTGGATGCACTGACTCATGTTAATGTAATTACCTCACTGTAATTGAGTTAAGTACAATTGATTTAACAGTAGTGAAGATGAGCCCAGAGTTACAGTCTAAAATGTGAGTACATATTTGATTGTCAGGTTTACTGTTTCTTGCAGGAGGCTGAATTTTTTCTTCATAATACAGTGAATGAAGAATGTGCTTAACTTTAGCCCCATCCACAGTCTGAGTGGAACTTAGGATGGTAGTTTTTGTTTTCTTGCAAGTATTTTCCAAATACTGTGTAAGCTATCGATAATGCACCTTTTGCAGAGCAGGAGGAATCAACACGGTGTGCTCAGCACCATTTTATTTATCATCTGCGCTGTAGGCTGAGTTCTGATACTGAAGTGGAATATCTTTTCTTGTCGCTTAATTGATTTTGGGGGATCTCATGGCAATAATTTTTAAAGCCCTGTGGTTCACTGCTCCACAAACTCAATCTTTTCTCAGAAATGTTTTTCTTTCCTGCTTTGTATTAGGTCCTTACTGTTAAGACGCTCAACTATTTACTCAGACTTAATCCAACAGTACTTGCTATCTCTAGTTCAGTATGTCAGCACTTACTAACCCATTATTTTAGAGGCAATAAAAGTGCGAAGATGACATGAAAAAGGGGTTGAAAAAAATTAGTGTCTTGATTGGCTCATCAGTTACTAAGCTTACCAGATCTTAATTGTATAGATTCAGTATATTATGTTAATACAAACAAATTTACTTTCCAGTGAAGTGCAAAATAAACTTGAACTTTATTTATTTTTTTTTAGACGTCTGAACTGGTCTTCATAATTATTGATAGAAAGGCTTTTTGACAAATTCCAAATTTTCCATGAGGAGTTCATCTGTGTCCCCCTGAGTTCTGACCACAGTGTGTGAATACCTAAATGAAACATCCTACAAATAAAAATGTTTTGAAATTGCTTTTAAATATTGAACTTTATCTTTTAAAGCTAAATTTAACTGATACTCAGGGTCTGATTTGACATAGTTTAGCAGATTTAGATTCACTGCATTAGAAGGAGCAATCTTATCTTCTTTGCTCTTTCTGTGCTGGCCCAGGCTCCTGCATCAAGCAGTTCAGCAAGCTAAACTTGTTTTAAAAACAAAACATGCACAACCCCACCTTTTTTTTTTAATTAAATTTGTGTGGACATTGCTACCTAAATTAGTGATGACTCAGATGAATGCCAAACCTGGTACACTGGATGGGGGAAAGAATCTGCATCTCCAGCAGGAAAGAGCAAAAGAGAGCTTCTCCCTTTTCCTGACAAGGCCATTGTTTAAATTAAAAATTATGTTAATGAGTTTATATCATTTCAGTTGTATTTTCATTTCAGAAATACTCAGTTTCTGAAAACAATATATTCTGAAAATAGGATACTATGTATATATCTACACATAGATATCCATATTCCTGTCTTTGCCTACACATACTGATGAAATTTTGTAAGATATTGTAGATTCAGGCTGCTGTTTAAAGAGACAGCTATTTTTATTTTATGATCAGTTCATTTGCAATGGGCTGATTGGTTTGTTTTTAAGAACCGAAATGTCAAATTTGGCCAAAAAACTTGCCTGGACAGCTTCTTATATTAATTGTAATGGAGCAGAAAAATATCAGGGACAAACCCATAATATTCCATACAGTTGTGATTACAGGTTGTCAGAGCATAAAATACAGTTAGTATATCTTATAAATCTAAGCACATTATTAAGCATATTACCATTTCTTTATTAGAAATTCCAGTCAAGCCCTGAAGTTGAAGAATGTTAAGGAAGCTAAATATAGTCTTCGTGTTTAGATGATTGAGTCAGAAGGTTTGCAAGACTTGGGAATAGGCTTCATCAGAAATGATGCAGTGCTACTATTTGATGTAGAAAATCACAAAATAGGTGCAGCAAATGTTTTTATGTATATCAAGTCATTAATAATGCATTCTGGTGGGTGAGAGTTCTTCAGATTTCAGAAAAACACCTTTGATGGTCGTTTATCAAGTAGTGATAGTTTACACTCCCAGATTTGGTGACTGAAACTCCTGTTGGCTCCTCTGAGTTTTATCCTGGTTTGAAGCACGAAGCCATGCTGACCAGCCAGAAAAGATACCTTTTCTATGAATTGAAGGGCTCAGATAGCTGTTCAAACATCACTAACTGTAATTGAAACCAAGCCCTGTGTGAATCTTTGTATAATCAAAGCCAATGTTTCTGTCGTTGTGTCTTACTGGGGTGGGAAGGCAAAAAACCAAAGGCACCAGTGCAAGGAAAGGGGCTCTGTGTGTTGGAATAAATTAGTGACATTTGAGGTGCAAGCAACTCAGACCTTCAGCAGGCAAGATTTAGGCTCTGTATTTATGGAAACTTTTAACAATACTTAAAAGCCTGTCCTCTCAGCAAATTATTTGCTCCCTAAACAGGGAAGCATCATGTGTTAGCAAGCACTGAGGTAGGCTGCATTGGTAACCTGGCCAAGCCTCTCCCAGGCTGAATCCATGACCCAGCTGCTTCCTGGCCCTGAGTCATCCTGTCTCTTGTAAAAGGATCCTGTGATGTTCCTGCTCAGCAAGTGCAACTGGGCTCATAACTTCCATTTTTTTCCCCTAAGAGCAGTGATGTGTTAATCAGTGACCAGAAATGACCTTCAAACAGAAGTATAATTTTTATAGAACTAAAAGCAACAGAGGGAAAAGCATCTTAAAATCCACAAACCAGAGAGCATGCGACTGAAGGGCAGTGCTGTGTGATTTCCTGGGCTAAGTAACACCCACTTTCTCTAAATGGCTGCAATGGAGTCTCTTTGGGCCTGTCTATCTTTATAGTTTCTGAGCAGGGACCCTGCCCTTTCCTTTGACAAGGACCTTTCTCACTCTTTTAGTTAGTTTTTACTTTTTGTTATTTTTTACTCTGTCCAACTAGAAGATCCATGTTACTTTATCCAGGATCCTAGGATTTGTCCCAGTTGTTGCATGTTGCTTTGCTGGGCTGTTCCTACAAGAGCACTGCTGGAGAGCTCTCTGTGACTGTCCTGGCCATGTGCTTACTTGACTGATCATACGTAGCCAGTTCTGTGTCCTTTTCACCAGACAACAAATGGCTTTGCTACTGGATTTGATTTTATACGTGATAAGCCTTCATTCTCTATCATAACAGGCAATGAAAAATGGATTGCATAAGAGTGTTATTTCCCAGGAGAGATACCTGTGACTTAACTATCTGTGAGTACATTCACAGTATGTTTTCTTTAATGAGAAAGAAACGTTTTTAGATGCCCATTTTTCTTCTGTGCTCTTTGGAAGACACAATGGCAAGATTTTTAGTTTTTGAAAGCTGCATTGATGGGAAATCAGTCAATCCCCATTTTTACTCTCTAAGAAAGCTTCTCATTCACATTAGGTTATGTCATTTGGGAAAAAATACCAGGTCTTAAAGCTGTGCTGTGATACCACTTTGTTGATTTTTACTTCTTTAACTCTCTTCTAAATCAACAGCTGTGTTGAAAATACAAACATTTTACTGATATGGGACTAAATCTTACATTTTCAGGTATTCCTAGTTTTAGTTGCATAGAGGAGGGAAACCTGAGGTCTTGAACCTGTGAAAATCATCCGTCTTCCAGCTCTGCATCTGTTTTTTGGTGTCTCTTCTCTATGTATTTAAATGTCCTAACTGCCTGGAGCTGCCCCTCTCTCACTTTTAAGTTTCCCTGTTTGTTAGCTTCAGGGGCTTATTTCTCTGGAAACACTCGAGTATGATTAATCAAGTTATTATGTGTTAACTATAATAAAACCCCAACAATCAAAGCTTTAATTTTTTGTAGTCTCGACTTTCTGTTTTCTTGTAAACACCTTTTTTCAATTTGTTATCTCAAAAATGTCTTGCCTGTCTATATAACAGACGTTTATGCACCTGGACACTCTGAAAAATATTCCCATGTTTACAGAACAAAGCCAGCCATAAGAAATCCCACATGCTATATAAACTGCAGAAACCTGGCAGGTGACTAATCATTCCTTGCTTTCTTAAAATAACTGTTCTCATGAAATAGTGGTCACGCCTAAGTGCTCTGGGATGTGCAAAAGTACCAT
This sequence comes from Drymodes brunneopygia, assembly GCA_013400955.1. Taxonomy (NCBI): domain Eukaryota; kingdom Metazoa; phylum Chordata; class Aves; order Passeriformes; family Petroicidae; genus Drymodes; species Drymodes brunneopygia. Next base: position 1,446,865 of record VZTZ01028701.1, on the reverse strand, counting down.
GTAGCTATAAAGAAAAAAAACTGGTTTGCTAATTTGTCCTTAAGATCTAGTGAATTGAATTGTTTAGGAAAGTGAGATAAATTATGTCAGATTGGTCTCAAAATTAGTCACTATCCTAAGTTTTGTGTTGTTTTGGGTTTTTTCTTCTCTGTCCATGAGCACATTTTGCTCGTGAGTAGAGTGTTGAACTGAGCCTACACAGTCCTGTAGCCCATGATGCTTAAGGTTCTTTGGAGGACGTGGTTGTTTGTCTGTGGCTCCTTTTTTGTGCTAGTTTTTCCCTAGGGTGTGGAAACATGTTCCAAGTTCACTTCATGCCGATGGTGTCCAGTCTCCTGAGCAGCTGTGCTGTGTCACAGTGCCTGTGGGTACACTGCTGCACAGCCTGCCAGCTCTTCATGCAGTACTGTATGCAGCCTCAAATCCACTCTTGGATAATCATTGTGTTCTCTGACACGGAAGAGGTAGTACAAACCTTTGTCATCTTCTTCCTGCTGTGTAAGGTGGTTGTCAGCTTCTGGAATTAACGCACTACTTCTTTGTGGATACAGACATTAATAGTGTCCTTGTTTAGACTTTAAAATATCCAAAAAGCAGATTTATCGGGTTAAATTTGTCAGCATAGTGAACAGAATTGCAAGAGCTCTTCCACAGAATATTTTCTTAGACTGTGCCTGTCTAATTAGACATATTTATTGCATTATTCAAAATTGCTGAAACATTTTTCCAGAGGAGATCTTCACATCACACTGATATCTTTGTTGGTTTTGGTTAGTGAAATCCTTATGTGTTCATCTGTTTATGCCTTTTGTCCTTCATGTGTTCCATAAGAGAAAATGAGACTCTCCATTGTTCATGTTCCCATCTGGCCGAGGCAGGCAGGTCTGCTCCCCAGCTTACAGAAATAAAAAAAATAAAGCAGCCGCCGGCCGGGATGACACCGGGGTGTCTGCGCTCGGGGGTCTTCCGGGGGCCCTCTCAGAGGGGTCCTCCTACGCCTCCCTAATGACCACGAAACCCCTAACCTCCGGGTGGGGAGACGTGGGAGCTTCGGAGCCCGAGTTCTCAGGGGGAAGGAGGGCTGAGAGGGTGGGCGTGGGTTCTTGGATCTTTCCTTGACCACGAGCGAATCAGCGGAGAAACAGGAGCGACTCCCGGCAGAGACGGACAGAGTGTTTATTCCTCTTGAGGGGTCTCGTGCCGAGAGCCTCGAACAGCCCTCGACATCAGCTTATAACATAACCGGATAGCCAATAACGTGAGGGTCCAGGGGAGGAATTAGGGAGGGTCCATGGTTAATAGACCACTAGGGAAGGGGAGAGGGAGGAGTGAGGATGAATGACATGAGAGTAAACCAACAATACATAGAATACAACAGAACCTTCTAGCACAGGGAGGAGAGCGGAGGGAGAGTGGCAGGTGGTAGGACAAATAGGGGAAGGGGAGCCAGCCCCCTGGAAGCTCAGCCCTTCTGGGGCATGCCATCAGAGACTCCACCCCAGGGGTCCCTGCCCTTGGGCTCCTTCCAAGGCTTCCTAAAAGGGTAGGGGTTTTAGGGAAAAGGGTTTTAGGGACACAAACCACTGCAACACCAGCTTATCCCTGTCACCCTCTGTACAGCCCCATTGCTCTCAGGCCTTCTCTTGGCACTGCAGGAGGGGGAACCTACAGTCAGAATCTGGTTTTCCTCCCTCTTATTGCACGGAGCCTGGATGGAGCAACAACTGTTAGATCCTGATCATCCCTGTTCTTATCTGTAGTAGCTTTTTGTCCTCACCTGAAGGTGGAGATAGCTTTTGACTGAGTGTGCAATATCCGGCTGGTGCAAATAGAGCACAGCTATTTCACGTAGCAGTTCCACCTATCATCTTTTACCAAAGCCCAAGTCATTCCCACATGTAAGCGGTTGTTCCTGATTTACTTCCCTGCATCTTCACAGCTATTTATAGCTCTAGCTGAGAGTCACAGACTGCACAAAAGGGTGTTGGTCCATGCTCAGGTGTATGTACTGATAATCATTAGAGTTAATTTAGCGAGTGCTTGAGCACTTGGTCAGAAGTCTTCCTTCTCCTGTAGCTTTCTTTCTGATCCTGCTCGCTCCCTCTCCCAATGGGTACCTCTGTGATAGCTGCTGCTGCAAGAGCTGCTGAGCACATGCATTTGAAATAGGTACTGCCTGGATTTAAAATAGCCTATGTGGTTAAATACCACGAAATACCTCTTCTGCCATAGCACAGTATGTATGAGAGACATTTGCAGAACTCAGGTTACTGACAAGTCAAGTTTTCTGCCAGCAGGAGCTTCCTAGCTAACCTTTATTATGCTTTGTAATGGACATTTTGTGTGGCTTAGTGTTTAATTTGGCTGCTGCTTGATTGATCAATCGATTTGATGAAGCTAGGTTATGGAGTTGGCTTTAAATTACATGTGTATTTTCACATGCTCATACACATGGATGAGAACTGTGATACAGGACTACTGAGTTTGTACACTCAAGGAGGAACACATAGACAATACTAAAGCTGAAGTGACACACCTAACAGGTCTAACCCTTTTTTATTTCTCTCACTTTAATTTGTACTCACTTGATTTTTATGATCACCCACTACCTGCCCCATTCCATAATGTGTTGCGCATTCAGCTACAAATGTCTACATCTTACATAGTAGCCAGAAAAAAAATGTGAGTATGGTTATACGTCACTGAAAGGAGTCTAGAAAAAGAAATAATGCACAGAATTTATTGTTTCCCACAACTCAGCTGGGTTTCTTGCATTATAGTTACTACATGACGTAGCTCTGATTTTAGCCTTTGGAGCTTTTTCTTTTGAACAGTCCAATAAAAATGAAGCTTGGAATTTGTTTACTTCTGGTATTAAAAGCAAACAGCTCAGGGAGTAGGCCGCTTTTATTGGACCTGTACAGGAGTAATATAGATGGTAGAGATTTCAGGCTGCATTTTGTTTATTATGGATTTCAGTTTGTTTGTTCGGTTTGGGTTTTTTCTCCTCTGTCTCTGTCCAGGAGCACATTTTGCTTGTGAGTAGAGAGTAGGGGTACTGAGCTGTTGGTGAGGGTAAGGGATGGGAGGGCTGGAAGCTTTCACTCATGTTATGGCTGTCTGTGAGAATAGACCTTTAATGCAGCAAAAAGACTAAATGGAAATATGAATATGTTGTAGTGAAAAAAAATGCAGTTTTATATAGTTCTGGTGCCCTGTGAAACAACAGGCTTCTAATATTGAAAGAAGGACAGATACTGGAAGGATGTCACTAGGTGAGGCAAATAAACCATAACTGTGTGTTGGGAAGGATTTCTCCTGTGGATTGTTTGCCTTACAAACTGCATCAGAAGTAGTCATCTCCCTGGGTTTCATAACGAGATGTGTCTGGCGTGTCTGAGGTGTAATCAGCCCACAAAGCAAACACATTCAGAATTAGCAGGCTGATACTTCTGGGTCTGCTCTCCTCCATGAGTGTTGATGGGAGCTGTGTCAGCACATTGCAAGAGGAAGGACTTGTCCTTAAGGAACCCCTTTGTGTCTTCCTGCTGCAGCTGGTCTGACCCTCTTTCAGGAGGCCTCAGAAAACATTTACATTCTTTGCCAGAGCATGCTAAAATTAGGACATAAAAATGACAGATTCAATAATGGAGTCTTAAATAATATTTAAGTAGTCTTGTATTTTCTGCAGCCTGAGCTGAAGCCAACATTATTGTCATTTGATTGATGCAGTTGTATGCATGGTGTTCCAATTTCATAATTACTTCCTACCTAAATAAACATAATCATAACCATAGTAATAAAACAGTATTTTAAAAGTAAAGTTTTCAAGCATTTCTGAGTACCTCTCCAATATATATGCTAACATTCAACAATTTATGTTTTGTAATTAAAAGCCTTAGTCTTCTTCCATAAAAATGACTTTAATCTGCCTTCCATTTACTTGAGAAGAGTTTTGCCTTAAATGCTGTTTTCTCATTTTTATCACTGTAAATTCAGAGGTGTTTCATTGAAACACGGGTTGTGTCTTTTGTAACAGAACATAGGTTTGATAACAGTAGTGGTTCCAAACCAGCAATTTCTGTCAGTTTTTAAAATGCAGCTGTGTAGGGAACTAGTTCACAGTAAAGTTAAAACTTAAATATTCTCCCAAATACTGAGTTAAAACTGCTGCTAGGTTCAAGTTCCTTTTTGAGTCCTCAGTGCTATCTCCTCCCACTGCTGTGTATTTCTAAAAAATAGTTTAATTTGGAGTCAGACACTCATTTCCTGTTACATCCAGTTAGACATTTATTACTAGTTTCACTGCTGTCTAGTACCTTGACTGTCATGTATTTAGATCATCTACCACTCCCTTCCCTCAAAAAAAAAAAAAGTGATTAATGTTTGAAGTAAAATAAAATAACCTTGTGCTCATTCTTCATCCAAACCAAATGGGTTGTTTTATTCACATATCTGAATACTTAATAGATATTTGTAATTCTGATAAAATTGTATCAAATGAAAATACAGTTGCCTATAAGTTGGTAGAACTGATGTCATGCTAGATTATCTAGTTCTAAAAAAAATAAAAATGAAAAATTGAGTAAATGTGTATGACCTGCTGTACAAGAATAGCTAAGGAAGCCATAATTAAGGATCATAGAAGTACTAGAGACTTTGAATCGTAAGCTAGGAATTGTTAATATAGTGTAAATGTTGCTGTTAATTTTGCTTTTATTGTAAAGGGGAAAGGGTTTTTATTTTACAGTACAGATCATGTTGTGAAAAGAACTAACCATCCCCAATAAAAATTTTAGCCTATTTATTGCTTGTTTTATAAGCAGCAGCATTTGAACCCCACCAATTCTGTCAGGTATTCTTCTTTTATTCTTGTGTGTATGACAACTTTGATTTTAGTGAGCAAATATTCTAACGAGTATTTTATTTTTGTGTTTTGCTTGCATATCACTGTATTAAGTAAATGGAATTAAAAAATAGGTGGTAAATATAGGTTCTGACCTCCAAATGGTTTAGCAGCATTGATGTATTGCCTGTGGATGGCTTCTTTTGTCATTTGTGTAGGACCTTGCACAATGAGTCCTTGGTGGGAAGCAAGGACACCTGTACCGTAAAAGTGAAAACTCTGCCCAAAAGCTGGTGAATAGTTCAAGAGAGGCATCTGTTTACAAGAGAATGAATTTTTATATTGGAATTGCTTAGGGCATTGCTACTGTCAGTTGGCTAAAATGCCATGCATGTTCACTTCCTCCCTTGCTCCCTGGCTCACAGGAGCTTTCAAGCAGACAGCATTTTTCTCTGAAGAATTAGAAGAGGTCATTGAAGAGAAGAGGTTATTGAAGCGTGGAGGGGCTCTGTGCTGAAGCAGCTGATGGTGGTTTTCAGAAAGCATTCTCTGCAGCATGATCTCGGGTTTCTGAGGTGAAGTTGCAGTCACTGTGCTGGGCTGGCAGGCTCAGTTCTCAACCCAGGGCCTGGAGACGGTGGAAGTGATATGAGGACAGTGTTTCAGACTCCAGCCCAGAGGTAGCTGGAGAGGAGGAGAAAAAAGGAGGTAGGGGCAGGGGCAGACTGCCAGCAATCCAAGTTTGGATTGGCCTGTAAACCTTCATTCTGCTCCCAGCACTTGATTGGGAAGAGGGGGAGTTTCCTTGTCTGTGGCTTTCAGAACCAAAGATACTGTAACTATCAACCACTTTTTCACAGCTTGGTTTTAGCTTCAGTCCTCAGCCAAGCCATTGCCCTAGCCCATTCCTTGTAAGGTACCAACCCTGGTTTTTTGGCATTACCTAGCCCTTCCACCACCCTGTCCCTGGCCTGTTGAGAAAGTCCAGTTGCTAAGTTCCATCAGAATCCAACAACCATCCTCTCTCTTACCTCCATCCTTCCCACCCCAGAGTCCTACCTCAGCTTACAGCTCACAAGTAATATTCTTTTTGTCCTGGCTATGTATTAGCCTGTATCTACCAACACAACCCTGCCACCCTTGCCCTAACCTTTGTTCCCCTTTTGGACTGCAGAATTGTTGGTGGTTACCTGTTACACTACGCTACAGGAAGAAAGAGGCAGGTCAGGATAATCAGGATATGTTTTGCCATGTGTATGCTGGTTTGCTGAATCATTTGTTTAAAATGCAGGGGTTTTTTAGTGTCAGCCTGTGGCTCCTGTAGATGCCCACAGTGTTAGCCATTCTTCTGTTTACTAGTGAGGTGTGAACCACTTCATTTTCTTGTGTGAGGGGTTACAAAAAGGTGGATGAACTGCTTTCTCAGTATTTTCCTCACACTATTTTGTGGCTGGTATACAATTTAAAAGTTAAGACCAGCTTCCCCAGAGATGGATGTTAAGGGTCTGTAGTAAGAAAAGATGACTCTCAGGCCACTTCTGTGCAGAGGAAGGGAAAGGTGCATGTGCAGAGAGACATCCTGCTACATCTGAATTAGCAGATCACAATCCAGGCTTAATTTATTTTTAATCATATGCAGTGTCTTGGGATGGTGGGAGGTGGTGAGGGAGGTGGATAAGAAACCTTTATATAGTTTAAACATCTCTTGACACAGGAGGTTGTCATTTCTCGTGAGTGGGGGTGTATAGAGGAGCACAGAAATGAAGCTCACAGACATCGTAGGGCAGGCATGGAAAATAGAGGTACTGCAGTTGTTTCTGGAAACGTGGTTAACGACACCAGAAAGGTGTAGTATATCAGGAGGAAACTGTGGTTTAGGTGGCATAACTCTACCATTGACTCTGAGCTTTCTACCAGAGTACATTTTCAGTACTTGAAAAATGCAGCAGACTGTGGGTTGTACATTGCACCTTCCTGTGCTTTTGATTTCCACCTCTGTGGAATGATGTACATTGAAGTTGGCTAATTTTTAGATCTGCTAGAAGAGAACTGTGTTTCAGTATATTCAGCGTGCTTTTTAAAATGAGTCAGGCATAGCCATGCTGTGTTCTGTCCTCACCATTAAACTTACAGGAGAGATGCCTGTAGGGAGACAGCTTAGCCAAATCCATCTTGCGGGTCTCACTGTGTTTGTGTCCATTCTGGAAGAAATGAGAGAACTGGACTTGATGGTTCTGGTGGCCCACTCTGTTTTTCTTCTTTCCCCTTTTTCCCCCCAGAAGGGAAAAAGTTTAGGATTCTGTATGAGACCTCCTTTCTTCATGTAATAGATGAGCTACGGGAGTGGCTTGTTTTGACCTCTGCGTTAGAAGTTTGTGTAGTAGAGAAGGTTTGAAAAATACTATGCCTAGCTGGATGCTATAAAAGTATGCAGCTCATGAATTTTTCAGTTTATTGCACATTGTCAGGAGAAGAGGTACACCAAACAGAGTCATGATGGTTTTCTTCCCTCTTGGGAAGTTTTCCACTTGGAAACATCACTAAAATGGATTGAATATCAGGATGCCTTGGAGAGTCTAGTCAGCTGGACATCAGGGCCTCATATCCTGGANGGGGGGGGGGGAAGAAAAAGCCTCATCCTAATGAAAATAGAAAGAGGATAATCTGCCCTGTTTATTGATTGCATAAAAGGTCATGTTTGTTTCTTCCTAATCTTTGTAGAAAGAGCCTTTGGGTTTCTGCAAAACTGCATTACAGCAGATGAGTATATGGAACAGAGAATGAAGTGGTTTCAGTTGCATGAAGTGGCTGCACTTGCCTGAGGGTGGAATAGCTCAGTGGTGAGTGAAGGAAGGAAAGGGCCCCCATCCTGGGGGATCTGTGGGGCTCCCAAATGCAGTACAGGCAGCTGGTAGCATGGGAGCACTTGTGGGGAGGGAGCTTGGAGGTATTTGACCATTGGGAGACCATCAAGAGAAGAAGATGCTTCTCACTGGGGGAACTTCTGATGGTCTGGTATTAAATGTGTGAGATTAAACTATCTGAGATTAACAGTGTGGTTTCTGGAGATCACTGAGGCAGTGCAAGTGTTGGCAAGGTGCTGCACAGGACAGCCTTAACTTCCACGGCTGCAGACTCACAAGGCTTCTTTTGAGGTGTGCTGGTGGGTTTTTTGACTGCACAGAACTGATTCAGGGAGCAGAAACAAAGCAGCAGAAACCTGGCATTGCCAAGAAGAGCTAAACAGTTTTCTTCCTGAGTCAATGCGAGGCTTTGGTGGGAAAAGAGGAACTGCCTTTTTGAAACTGACTGAAGTGAGTCAATTCTCTCTTGTGCCTAGTGTGAGTGATGAGAAAATACTTAAACTAAGAAATGAGAGAAGAACCTGGTTGAATTTTCGAGCCTGGTATTAAAGTACAGAACAAGGAAAATAGGGTAAATGAGAATAGCATATGCAGTAACATAAATGGTCTATGCAAAGGTGAATACTGCTAGTAGAAGACTGGTTGTGTAGGTGCTACACTAACAAAAAAACCACTTGCTATTGCAAGAAAAGAGGGTTAAGTTGGGGAGGAAAAGCAAAAGGTATGTTTATTACACAGGCTCTTGGAATTAGTATATGAAATTAGAACAGCCGGTGCTGGGTGTGTAACAGATCTAGAGATAGCGAAAACATGGTCAAGTAGCATTCATGGCCTGAACACAAAAACCTAAAATTATGCAGAAAATTGGTAAGGTTTCATCAGTGAAGTTGCACCTTGTAAAGAAACAAAGAGTAGCATGGATGCAGTAGAATCAATTTGGCCAAAATCGCTTTGTGAAGGAATTATGAGAGACCTGTTGTAGATCTCTAGCTTAGATTTATATACAGACAACATGTCTAATACTATGATATAATGACATGTTTTTTCTGTACACAACCATCAATAGTTTTCTTACCAAAAGAGTAATTCAGAATAGCAATCGTGTTAATTTGGGGTTAAAAGGAATTGCTGTCCCTACAGAAAATACAATTGTTTAAAAAATGAAGGTAAGCCATGAACTGTGTTTACTTGGTTTAAGTTAAATGAGATGACAAAAAGTTGGTAACAATTTTTTTAAGATGAACATGTTAAATTTAGGAGGACTGTTTAGTAAACCATAGGTGAGCTGAAGTACTGGAGACTTAAACAGAGAAAAGTTACAACTTGTATCCCAAGTAAAGGAAGAGGAGAATTGTGGCAAATTACCTAATCCTTCTAGCAGAGATCCTTTTCTTGGGAGGGATATTGGTTGAGAAAAGGTAATGCAAAAAAGGAATAGATTATCAAAAGAAGTCCCTTTTTGGAAGTTGTGATGGAACAGGAATTGAAAGTATTAAGCTGAGCTAGAATTTAACTCCTTAAAAGTTAAAACAGTTAATAGATGTTTCTTTAGATATACAAATTGAGAAAGAAGAAATCCTTTTATTGTATAGGGAGGGTGCTTTTGAATTAGAGAGAGCCTTTTGTTCAAAAGTTAAATAAATACCTTTACACACTTCTCAGTAAGAAAAATAACAGTGTGGGGACAGCGACAGCATGATGAATGGAAACAAGGTTATGAACATGACTACGGTCATAGTGGAAATTCAAGACAGAATCAAATTCCAAGTAAATAAAGGTGTGAAATTGCAGTGTACCAGCTGCATGTAGGTTACTGCCTACGTACCAGTTCTTTCCCTACTGCAAAATTTCTTGCAGTAGCTCACCCTTTATAAAACATTTATAAATGTTTTATACATGTAGTGTTCATGGCTCTTCCTTGTCTAAGAGCTGAGGTGCAAATCTTTGAGAAATAGTTTTGTAGGTTTATTTCTAGTTACTTTATGTTATGTTGAGCTTAAAAATAAAACCCTGTAATGCTGTGGATTTTTTTTTTTACATAAAATATTAAAGAGCACATTCTCATCTCAAAAGTTGCCGTTTCCCACTGTGTATGCCCTGGAGCTCGTTGAACTTTTCTGTGAATAGACTTAGCTCACTGGAAAAACAAAAATCTATCTCTGTTTCCTCTTCCTCTTATCCTCCCCCCTTCTTTTTAAACTGAGTTTGTTTCCTGTCAGATTAGCGAGTTAAATTGGCTTATGGGGAGGACCAAAAGAAGTGCCAGATCTGGTGCAAGATAAGAGCCTCTAGGAGCAGGAACAAGCCCTTGAGGGTCAGCAGGAGCAGTGTTGAGGTGTTTTGTGAGTGCCCAGTCTTCAAATCCTGTGTTAGTGCAGCAGAGCTGCACGTTGCCCTTGGTGGGGCTGTTGTTCAGTGAATTTTTTGTTGGTTTTAGCATTCTACCTGCAAAAATACATGGTCTTCACAAACCTCCTATAATGAACTTTTGGTCAACAGCAAAAGTCCTTGTAGCAGGACTTGTATCATGCAACTGATACTATTCTGCATGAGTTTTGACCTAATGTAGGGAAGAGCGCTAGTATGCATCCAGTGTAAATTGTTTTACTTCTGGGTCTTCTCACTGTGTGCTCTTGCTTTACTCAAAGGTTGCTGGCTCTTGATAGAACTGTATGAGGTTGTTTTGGAGAGATTTTCTTGCAATCTTTATTGTGGTTGGGCTTTAGGATGTGCTTTCCTTCATGTCTGGATTTAATTGTAGATAATTTTGGAGAGAAAACAGTTTTCTTACTTTGGGGAAACTCAGCATACTGGTGGCGTCTGGTCATTGTACTACTAAGCAATCAATCAATCACTAGATAAAAAGGGGCAGAAATGGGAGATACAGAAAATAAACTATGTAAGCAGAATGCCACCAAATAACTTTTCCCCTTCGTCCCTCTAAAGGATTTAATGTCTGTAACATTAAATGTGGCTGTTCACAGCCCTGACTAGAAATAGCAAAGTTGTGATGAGGCACTTACTACCCACACTTACTGAAAGTAATGCACACATATCTGAGGCATTCAGGCCCCTGTAATGATCCTTATTTCCAAACTTCCTTTCTTTTGTAGAGCCTGGTGAGAGCTGTAAGCACTCCCTGACACTGCCCAGGAATTGGTGCATTTCTTTGGGGACCATTTTGCTAATACGGTTTATATTTGTTAAGTTTTGATTTTTGTCTTGTGGTAGGAAATGCTTTCCATGAACTTGTGATCATGGAGTTTTCTATTCATATTTGTTGTTGCCAATACTACTACAAGATTGCCAGCATTTTGGACCAAGCCATTGCTTGTAACAGATGTGTGAGATTTCATATTAGGGAATCTATTAAAAAACAAAAATAAAAACAAAAAAAAAGGGGGGGGGGGAAGAAAACAAAACAAAAAAAAACCGCAACAAAACAAAACACAAAAAACCCTCTATAAATGGTCCTGCCAAATGAAAAAAGAGAAAAAAAAAAACCTCCAGTCTGAAACCACTGTATTGACTGCTAGTAAAAATAACAGTCAAGTCTCTGACAGCTGAAAGAGACAAACGAGGAAAAGCATGTTGCTTTTCAGTTTTTCTCTTTCTTTGTTGGCGATGTGCCCATACACCCCATTCAGGGCTCTAGAAATGGCTCGCTTACTTGAAACTCTGGCTGCTTTTAATTGTCTCAGTTTTATTTGTTTAAGTAATGTGAGGAAAATACCGAGCTAGGTCTCTCAACATTAAATTATCAACTTTACAGACATTTTTTGTCTAACTCTTTAGACAAGTTAAGAGGGATTGAGGTTTTAGATTTGCTGGTTTCCAAATGCCATTTTTTTCACAATGGCTTTGAATTGTTGCTGCACCCTTCAGAGAATCTCACCATGAGCTATACACTTGCACAGTAAGTCAGACAGCACCAAATCCATCTCTAACATTGAAAAGCTGTTGAGATCTATTCAAGGAGAGAACTGTGCAAGTCATTTGAAGTGGGTTTTTTTCAACATTTTTTGTTGTTAAATGTGCTCGAAAAAAACATGCAAAAAATGTACACCTGCATAACATGTGATTCATGAAAGCATGATTGTTGCTTTACTTAGGCTTTTAAATATGTTTAAAAATCTCTTGTAAATAGAATGCTTTGTTTGGAAATCAAATTCTGTTGCTAACAGAAATAAGAAAAACAAAAACATTCTTGAATATTAATAATGCCCTGCTTTAAGTTATGTTTTAAGCCAGTATTTATTTTGAGGTAAAGTAGAAGACAATGTTATGTGTATCAGATGTGAACCTTTTGGCATTTTAATAATGGTGAAACTCAGGAAAAAATGCATAACTCTAACTGAGACTTAACTGCATCTTCATTAAGTTGTAATTAAACAATTAGACAAGCATCCATGCTGTGTTCAGTATTGCAGGAAAATAAGGGCTTATGCCTTTGAGGTTCCCTGTGATTAGCACCCATCTGTGTTGTACTGTGATTGTCTAGTTTTGGAACAATCAACTGTGTGCTTATTTTGGGACAGACTACACATTATTCAGTTCTTTCCTTTCAACAAGATTTCCCTGGTGGCCACTGAAGACTGAAGAGGTGCGGATGGACCTAGAGATGGACTCATGCCACAGGCAGTATCTGTTTTTTCTGTTGATGAGTGGTTGTGTCTTCTTTGGACATATTCTGAACTTGGATGTTTCTTCATTGTGACAAAGATCCTTGTATTCCTATACAGGCGTTTCAAAGTGGAGGGTTTGCTTGAAATAATACTGCCTTCCTGGGTGGTTTGTTTCATTGGTTTGTGTACAATTACTGTCCTCCAGTTGCATTAGTAAGAACATTTAAATATTTACTTTTTCGTGCCTTAAATTTTCAATTTTTAAAAAAGCCAAGCTAATGATTCAGGGAACAGATACCATATATTTCTTCTTTCATGTGTCCCACAGCCCTTCCATGCTATTCCCCCCATCTTTTAAATAGTGCTCAACCTCTAGCCTATAAAATCAGCGATTTATCTTGTGTTTCACACCATTACAACATTTGGTGGGAAAGCCAAATCTACTAGAACTGCACAACTGGACAAGCAAAGCCAGCCTTTGTCCTAATGAGTGTGATGAAAAACAGACTTTGCAGTGGCACCCCTCTTCAGAAAAACAGGAGGAAGTAACACAGGTCCCCCAGTGTAGCGCTGCTGTAGAACCAGGAACTGGAATCCTGTTCTCCAGTCTCACCAGGACTGGGTTAGGATAATGGAATCACAGAAAAGCTTAGGTTGGAAGGCTCCTCTTGATTTCATCTGGTTGAACGTCTTGCTGAAAGCAGGGCCTTGGATTAGGTTATTCAGTGCCCTGGTAAGATGAGTATTAACTATTTCCTGCAAAGGGAACTAGTACTTTGGGCTTCTCTGTTTAACTGTTTTTATAGTGAGCAGTTTCTCCTTGTGTCTGAAACTAGTTTGCTCTGTAGCAGCTGAGGGAGAACTGCTCTTGCTCATGGTTCTGGTCTCTGTGCATCCTTGTGAAGAGACCAGCTCCCTTTTGTGTGCTAACTATGAACTGTGTAGGTGTCAGTCCTTGTGCTCTGCTAAAACAGTGTCTTGGTGCTGCAGACTTCCCATAAATGGTTACAGAGAGCCCATGTCAGGGATTGACATCTGGTTTGTGCATGTTCCTAGTTGCACTTGTCGGGTAACAGATGCCATTTAGAGTCGTGTGTCACTTGGCTTTTTTTGACATGTGACTGATTTGGGATGGCACCTGCAGTGAAGATTTCCTTCTTGACTCTGTGGTTTAGCCAAGTGAATGCTAGAGAATGGATTAAGAATCAGTCAGGATAATTTTTTTTCTCTTTCCTCTGAGGAATTCATGAGCAAAGGAAGAAAATGTGTTATAATGCTCCTGAAAAAACTCTAAATGTGTGTAAATTGCAGTCTTTTGTAATATTCTCTATGAGTCCAACTGATCTCATTCATGTACCGTGCAATTTCTAAAATAAATGTGTACTGCAACCACTTTATCTCCACCACCCCCAAAAGCCTCCCTGTCATTTAACTCAATAATCATTTTATTTAGGAGTTTGATTAATCAGATTTGTCCTGGAATGCTTACTTACTATTGTACATAATTTGTTTGTGATAAAAATTTTCATTGTATCAGAATCAGTGGTAAGCTCCTGTTGACTTCCGCTTGTCCAAGATTTTGCTACTGCAGTGTAACGTTAAAATATTTATCCGTATTTATTTTGCTTGCCCTGATGATGAAAATTTCCTTTTCTGTGAATGAAAATACAAGCCCATACATAAATCATGCTAGGTTGATAAGATTTTTGGTGTAGTGAACAGAAATTCAGCAGCTCACTAGGGATATTTGAATTGCCCATGTCATTGGACTTTTTTCAGAGTGCCTTCCTCATGCTTCTCATGCTTGCTGTATCTTTGATTCATTTTCAGAGCAGCAGACCCATGTCTCAGATATAAAGAAGGCAAATTATAAACCCTTGATCATAAATTAATTTGCTCTGAAGTGAACATTTGCTCTCTTTCCAGACCTTTTCACTTCCTGAGACCTGTTAAGAATTTTTAAGGATTTTAAGAATACAGCATTTCTTCTGCTTCATCTGTGGCATTCATCACGAAAAAGGAAAATGTTATTTCAGTTTTGCTGATACTGAAAATAGGTTCTTGTTACTTGTTTAGTATTGAATGGAGTTTTCAGTGTATCCAGGACTATAATAGGTAGTATGGTCTGCTACAGCTCACACAGAGGAAACTGTTACTCAACCTGTATGTGTTGTAGGATGGTAATGGGGTAATTTGTCCTGTTGATTATAAATGTAAATACTGTTTTTAAGGTAACGGTAACCAATAGTATTTTTCCTATTTACAGAGCAAGCTTTACATGGAAGGATTTAGAAGCCTAAAAGAAGGAGAACCTGTGGAATTTACTTTTAAGAAATCTTCCAAAGGCCTTGAATCAATACGGGTAACAGGCCCTGGTGGGAGCCCCTGTTTAGGAAGTGAAAGACGACCCAAAGGGAAGACAGTACAAAAAAGAAAACCAAAGGGAGATAGGTAATTACCTTACTTTGCTATTCCCTCTTTTTTTATCTTTGCAAGTTTTTCTTGAAATTATGTTTTTAGCATGTATTTGTTTGTGAAAGGAAACTCTTCTATGCAAATTTGGCTTTTACATGTGGCTTAGTAATTTAATTAAAGCTGTGTCTATACAACTGCATCAATCACCCACTGATTAGTGTTACTTGAGAAGGTTTTATTAAATTAGAGGGAGCCTGCAGAGGAAAATAATACTATTTTGAAGATACTGCTATTAGACTGGGGAGAGAGGTCAGTCTGAATACAGGTGAAATACTGTCACGTTTAGGTGAGAATTGTGCATGCTAAAGAGACTGTCATGTGCAGTGGGGTTTTAAACTGTGCATCAGTAGTTTTATATTGAAAAATGTGTAGGTGCTGCCATAAGGGTTGAGATGTACACAATTTGGTTAATTATATTTTTAATTAGTGGACAGAGTATAAGGTATTTCCAAAGGTTTTAGTTCCAGGTAGTCTGAAGGACTGTTGTTACAATACTTTAAAAATTTTGGTTGTTACACTTTCCTCTGAACATGTGCAGCAGTCTGCCTTGCACTGCACTGTTACAGTTTGCTTTCTACTTCTGATGGCTTGAAAGAAATTCTGAATCCTCTTCACTACCAAGTCACCTTCACCTAGTTCACCAAGGACAGCATTCCTGCCCAAAAGCTCATTTACTTATTTCTTATTTAGTTATTTAGGTGAATTCACCCCATTTTCCTCATGCTATTGCCCAGCCCAGTAGTTACAATGACTGAGGCCAAATGGAATACATACTTTGTGTGGATCCTGGTAAGAACATCTAAACAACCCGGTTTTGCTTGCAGTGTTTAATGTATGGCATGACTGAGAGGTGATGGCTCTCTTCCATTGCACCTTTTGAAGCAAAGAGTAGCTTAGGAAAGATAGGGTCCCCTAGAAAGGCAGTGTAGCCCAGGTTTGAGAAATTAGGGATCAGAAACCTTTACTAGCTACAGATGAACTCTACTTGTCCTCACCTCCATTAAAAGACCCTTTTTGTTTGTCACTCTTCTGTTTTTAAAATTTTTTTTAGTTAAGGACTGGAGACAACATGATATTTGTCCTTCTTTCACCTTCTTTGTAAAAGCTAAAGGCCATAAACAAAATTTATTGCTGCTGTAACAGATCAGAGTCCATAACCACAACAAGGAGAGACTTGTAAGCTGGACAAAGCTTTCTTTTTGATTGCTCTCCATATCTGGCCTTTTAGAGTCATGTTGCATGCAATGGCTGGGTTTTTTTTGGGTTTTTAAAATTATTTGGCAATAGGCTTTCAGTATTATTCTTATTTAAATCATTGTTTTTTCCATGAATTGTAATTGCTAATCTGTTTAGGGTATTAGCATTTCCAGTGTTCTTGAGGTTTCATACTTTGGCAGCAAATAAAGGCCACAGTCATGCTGGCATGATCCTGTTGACCTCTTTGTTGCACATGTATATGAAGGAAGACAGTCCTTGCTTCAAAAACCTTGGAATTTAAATGGGCAGGGTGTAAGCTGTCAGGGAAGACTGCATGTTGAAAGAGGCAGGAATTTGTACAATCTATAGTACACAGTGCAGTTGATGCAGGGAGAAGCAGTACTTTCCAAGTGCAATTCATCTCATCCTAGGGAAGCACCTAAAATGTTGGGGTTGAATCTTGCCTTACTGCTGCTCCTCTTCAGGAACTACCAAGGGAATCTTAGCTCCAATCCTGTAGATGCTTCCCTTACAAGTCTCTAAAGTAAAGTGAGATTAATTCTGCTTTCAGTCATGGTTTTTTGTAGTTGAAACGTAGAAAAAATTGAACAGATATACCCTGAAAAACAGTGCGGGGAGGTGATCTATGAGACAGTGTACTCTCTAATGTTCACTTGCCTTTAAAAAAAGGGAAAATTCAAAATTAATTTGAATGTGAAAATGTGGGCAAAAACATCTACCCACTTCTGTCTCAGAATTCTTACACTTAAGTCATAAGACACCAAAAAAGACTGAAATTTGAAATGTTTGAAGTAGCATTGACATTATCACTCAGTTAAAAGCAGTGTCTTTGCTTGAAGGAAAATCAGTTTTGAATACCTAGACAATAAAAAAAAGTGCACCTTCAGCATGTGTAGTGAAAAGTTTCTTGAAGATTGCTGTTGTACTGTGAGAACTGCCTCCATTTATGAAAGCTGCCTCCAGCTTCTTGTGTTCATCTCTTTTTATGTTATCAGTATAAGAGTGAGAGCCCAGCCTCACTGCATCTTCTTGTCTGAATCCCATTTGAATGGATTCTGTTACTCTAATTACTGAGAGGAGTTAGAGATAGCAAAGAGGGGGGAGAAAAAAGGGGAAAGGAGCAATATGTGTAGACAGGGAAGAAAAAAAGTCATGGCACTGAGTTGGTGGCACAATCCAATGTTGGTGGATTTTGTTAGGCTTCCATTATAGACTCACTATACAGGGTCACTGTAATTTGCAGTATTGTTGCTGTGGGGACCTTACTGTGATAATATTTCCCCTTTGGCATTACTATGGGCCACTTTAGTTTTCCATGATAACATAAGTGGGAATTCTTTGTAATTGTCACCAGTGGTATTGGTCACATGGTCATTCTTTCTCAGTTAGCGTGTTGGTGCACGTGCATGTAAGGAAGGGAAAATTTGTGGTCCATGTGGAACGAAGGTGTGACTCTGAGCAGCCTGCAGGCTTCAGGTTCTCAGACCTTACTTTAATACATTGTAATATGTGTATGTATTTTTTCACAGTATTTAGAGAAATCTGGGCTAGAGGGGAGATTTCTGAAAGATGCTCAGCTGGGACTTCCATCTGATGAGTTCTGGGTTCAGAAGTGGTGCTTTATGGCAGAGATGCACAGTGGAGGGGCTAGTCTCTTCCTACCTGGCTAAACCAGGAGATGAATTTGCAAGGAGTTGCATTGTGACCAGCTGCAGCTCGCTTTGTAGGAGCTCCTAACACGTGCCAAAAACAGTGTATTTTGCTCAGTTTTGGCAGTGAGCTGACACAAAAGCATGCTGTGCTGCTCTCCAGGAATGACCATGGGGATCTGATGCAGAAAAGACAAAGTACTCTGAAATCACACTTAATCAAGTATTCAGTAACTTGTAGACAAGTCTATGATTTAGAGTAGAATAAATGAAATCAGAACCTAACCCACCATCTCAGAGCAAAGTTGAGAGGAAAAAGGGAAGAAGAAAAAAAAACTAAACTACTTTTTTTTTTTTTTTTGAACAAGCATTCCCAGTATTTCTATGTTGCCTAAAATGAAACCAGGTAAAGGACTATTTTATGAGTTGTAATTATTTGTATAGATGGGAGAATATTCTTCAGTGCAGTGTACATTTGAATAATTTGACCCGCAGACCTTTGGCACAATACTTATAAAGGTGTATGATGGTCACAGGACTAGAAGCTAAAGTTATCTTTGGGACCTAGAGGTATTACCCAGTGTCTGTAAATATTTCTGGTAGGAGCTTGAGGTTGGATACTTTATCAGCAGTGTCTGTTATGGTATATCTGCTTAGCTTGGCACTTTCTTCATGTGGAATGTTTTGGGGGAGATGGGGAGGTTGACAGCTTTTTTTTTTTTTTTTCCTTTTTTGGTTTTTAAATCTTTACACCAAAATGAAAGTAATAAAATAAAGCAAGAAGAAAGCAACAAGGAAGAAATACTTAAGAGTACAGATCCATCTCCCAGTTCTAATTTATGTCATTTCATTCCTCTGATATCTTCTGCTAACATCACACTTGTGGCAGGGAAACTTTCTGGCACAGGTGAGCTCTGTCAGTAAGTGGTTTAGATTTAGATATGTAATAAATAAGCACTGCATTGTGAGATTGGGGCTTGACATGAAACATTTCTCTGGCATGATTTATAGTGCAGCCCTGCAAGTAAATGGTGAGGGAGGGATTTGGGAGCTGCTTAAAATGATGGAGCTCAATGAACCATTGCCACCAGATAAATAGTGATGCTGAATTACACCCTGGGATATGGCTGGTGAAACAGATGTGTATTTGTAGCTCGGTTGGGTAAACAGTAATGAGTACTGCAGCATGGATATAGCACTTTGAAAACTTTTTCCCAATGTAGATAAATATGAAGGAAGATTAGAAAAGAAATGGTTTTGTGTTAAGATGTTATAAATGGTGTTCACCAGAACTCTTGAATGTGACCAAAACCATAATCTTCAAATGAAGAAAAACATAGTTCTAAACCACCCACAGGGTGGAAATACAGCCATTTAGGGAAGGAGGGGGTTTTAATTAAATAATATTATTCTCCTCTGGTGAACTGTCATTTAAAACTAACTTGTGTCTGAGTCAGGGAGAAAATGATTTTAGTATCTGAAGACATTCTGTGGATGATCTGAAGTCAGACTATATTAAGAAAATCTTAAAGGTCTTCTTTAGAAGCTTGTGATCTGCACAAACAGCCACTAAGCTGGTATGATGTAGGAAGAGATGATACACGCCATGGAGGACATTTGAATTAAAGTTAACAGGACTAGGAGAGCTAGTTTAGGACAGCAAAATTACATTATGCTAAGTTACTTCAAACTTGATAATTATATCAATTCCATCTCTACTGATTGAATCACACTCAAGTGTATAATCTAACTTTCATAGAAAAGCCTCCTACATCTCGAACGGAGCAGATTTTTGTGAAGGAGATGTTAGTAATGGGAGTGGTATGGGCTGGGGAGGAGAGCCCTGAGCTAGTACCAAATGGGAGAAGCATCTAAAACTCATGCTTAGCAGATGGGTGGGGAAAGCCGGTCAGTCCTTCCTCCTGAGCGGAAGCAAGGCCAGGCTGGTGGTCACCACACAGGGCTACGACTAAGGGGATACACATCCACTTGGCCAGCTTTGGGCAGGTCCTGAGCAGCACCGGGGTGAAATGGGGAGCAGGCAAACTGAGTCATCCAACAGGGAAATGGATGACAAGTTCGGGGAGTTGTAGCCTTTGGCACAAAATGGTGTCAGCATGTTACTGTCAAAATTTTCCTATTCCTCTTCAATGTAGATTGCATTCACAGTTCTGCCATTTTCTAAAGAGGAAGCTGACTCTCAAGTAATGCAAAAATTGCTTTTACACCAGTTTCTTAGAAATGCAGCCTTGCAAAGGGACCTTACTCGAGGGTGGTGTTTGAGCAATTGGAACATGAACGCCTCCTCTTTGACTCCCTTTCACCTGGTAGTAGATGGCAAGAATTTCTTCATTCCAACTTCCGCTCTTGCTTTTCCCATTTTTCAAGCATAGGGCATTTTCTTGACTGTTTGTGCTTTCTCTGCATCATAATGATTTCATTGGGTGTTTAGTTGCTCTTTCCAGTGATGTCTGAGACAACCTTTTGAAGTTAGAATGGAAAGATGGCCATAGTTTTGTTCTCTTATGTGAGAATTGCCATGTGAAATGAGGTCCCTCTGGCCTACTATCATCTTTCCAACAGGGGCATATATTGTAAGGAGAGACTGTAAAAAATACGGAGGTATAGCTTTCCATCTCTAACAGCAGTGGTTTAAGAATTCCTTCAGGATCAACAACTGATCTGCAAAAGACAATTAGATGAAGCATTAAATACCTGAATTTGCTGGATGCAACTTTCTTTTGGATCCTCAAGCAAAGCTTGATAGTATTTGTGCAGCTTTACAGAGTTAACAATTTGTATGTTTAGACAATAGGCTAGAATGGGGATAAACACCACTCTGAGTTATGCTTCCTTACATAATTTTTGGATTGATATTTGCTGACTGTGCCATAATAAGCCACTAAATTGGCATGAACTGCTTGTAACAGGAACAGCAGAATGCCACATTAAAAGAAAAAAAAAACAAACAAAAACCCAAAAACCTTGAGAGCTTTGCAATACTCCAGTACTTCAAGAAGGTATATCTTCACAGGGCTACAAAAATTAGGGACAAACATTTTCATCCTTGCTCTTTTTCTTAGGCTGACAACTCTTTGGAAGTTTTTAGCAACATTTTGTTTTTTTCCAGGAGTGAGATAAAACCAGAAAACCAGAGGGCCTTGTTGGTAGGGTTAAAAAGTAGGTAACTTTTAAAAATAGCTGCCACTTGGTGCTGTGGATTGGAGACTTGAAAGCTGGCTTGGAGATGGATCTCTAGGGCAGGAGGTTAATCTTTGCTCGTCTTTGTGCAGACCCATCCAAGTCTTAAGTCAGCAGCCTCTGAAAAGTGTTACTGCATATATTCATTAGACGGCCCTTGTTAAAATCCACATCATCCATCTGTGTTTAAAGGGAGCTCAGCAGTCACAGCCCTCCTGCATAGCAAACACACAGTGTACTTCCAGGACTTGGTCCATTCAGTCTGATAAGAACAGAATCAGATCTCCAAGAACAAGTATTTTTGGCATGAAAAAATGAAAAGCGAGTGGCTTAAGGGAGAAAAGAGAAAGCCACTGCCTGGTGTGTATAGCTCCCAATATCTATGGACCACACACTATGTGTCATGATTTCGTCTCTGGCACAGGGTGTAGCTAAACCAGTCTTCCTGAAATGCCTGGTGTAGGACTGTGGGAAAGTGTTCCAGAGTGGGAGCTGAAGCAGGAAAAGCTCACGTCTTGGAAGACAGCAAGCCACAGCTAGGCTACCTTCTACCCCCAGATCCAGCACACAGCACTGGGAGCTGCCTTTCTCAAAAGATACTGGATTTCTCTTCCATAATTCTGTAGCTCAAACAGTCAGGAACCAGGGTGCAGAGCTGAAAGATCAGTTCTTGCATGTTGGAGCAAAGTGTAGAAATGGTTACAGTTGTGTATAACAGCATGTATAATATTTGAATTAAAGTTTTGTCTTTCAGAAGACATGGAAGAAATCCCATTCAAAATTTTAAATGGAGAGAGCATGGTTAGATTTGCAAAGTGAAGTGCCCATAGATGCAGGCTACAAAGCTTAATTTGATCCAAGGTCAGTTAGGTGTTTTGGGGTACCCTGGCACACTGTAATGTGCTGGGTGTTTATACAAGTAATTGCTCATTCATTTGAAAAGCGATTTTTTGTGTTTGGACAATTTAACTACCAAATTCATCAGAAGACCCCTTTAAGTAAGGTCTCTTTTCAGATCCTCCATTGCTGGTGGACTTACATGACCATGCAGTGTTTCAGCCTGCTCACTCAGGAACTGGGCTTTGCACTTAGGCCTACAAACCATCAAAACAAGCAAAAAATATATGCTGCCTTTCCATCATGTGCTTCAAGTAAATGCAAATATCTGTGCCAAGGGAAGAGCTTGGAACCTGGTAGCCATGATGCCACTAAGTTACATCCAAGTGTGATTTTCATCATTGTAACCTTGTTATTAAGAACAGAGTAGGGCCTGGAAAAAGTTTTTTGGTATCTGTTTGTATGCATGTACAGTTAAGAAGAGAGAGGCCCCGAATTTTTCACCGTGTTTATAATAAGAAATCCAAATTTGATGCTAAAGTAAGTAGATTCAATTCTGAAAACGTACCAGGAACAGATGAAGTGAGTAGGAAGGTGTCGTTTTTATGCAGCCTCATGTAGAGTAAAGCTGTCCCTGCACAGCAGATGGGTTTCTTAAGTACATACATTGTTTTTGGAATGCAGAATATTTTTCTTTAATAGGATGTCTTCTTTAGGCCTCATGTTTTCTGACTATTCTACTCTCTTTCATCAAGGGGTGAGCTCTCTCTCACTTACAGTAAACTCTCAGCATTTATTCAGGCCTTTGTCTGCACTGACATACCTAATGATCCCACTGCATTCTTACCTGTACTAATGATTACACATACCAGAAGGAATTTAGAAGCACAAAAGAATTGAGAACTTTGTTCAATTTAACAGACACTATGCATAAATCCAATAGACTATATGTTAAAAGTATCTCAGTAAATAATTTTCAAAAAGTCATTCTGTTTCTTAAAAATCTTCCTGATATGTATAACTGGCATCTTCTTCTTTAATTCAAATTTGTTTCTCAGTGTTTAATTTCCTACTACTATACTATTTTCAAGTAGACAAAAATGAACAAAAAAGTGCACACATTTTCAGGGGGCAAATCAGTTAATACTTTATCTTGTGCTTTGAAAATAGCAGGGAACACAGCATTATTTGAAAATATTTTCCCAATTGTGAAAATTTCTGTTTTAAGTTGATACAGATCCTGCTTACAGACTGTGCTGCTTTATGCTTGTGTGACATGCTATAGCTGTCAATGAACTGGGAACGGACCTGCTTACAGGATAAGCTACCTTTTAAAAAGGTGCAGACTGCCTGTGCTGTGTTTTATGACAAAATAGTGTAATTAAATAATTAAACCCCAAATATTTTATTTTAGGAAAACAGTTGCATTTCCTTGCCTTTTTAAATATGTTGCACTCCAGCATCACCTAGCAAACATACTCAAAACATGTAAAAAATATACAGCACTGAGGACAGATTATAATGGTGATTCCAGATGATGGAAAAAATTGTCATATAGTTTGGTCTTTTGAAAAATATACCAAAAACTTGAAAGCTGGAGAAAAATGAACTATAGCATATCTGCTAAATCAGATATCCCGAAACATTGCCTTTGATTTACCACTGTGGATAAATCTGACGCTCTTTAGAAGGAATAAAAGTTCTGGAGGCCTTTGACTTCAAATTAATAAAGTCTGTGCAGTAATGTAATTCCAAATCACTACAGCTGTTTCTTTTATTAGCTGTGGCTTCATGTTTCTGTCCTTGACACTTAAAGATCAAACCTACTTAAATATGAATAATTTAAAATGTGAATTTACTTCAATATCTTATTTTGCCAAGAAGCTCAGCAGCTCATTATGTAAGAGGAATGTGTCACGGAGGTAGTCATCGCCGTAGTGGTGGTGCAGGCACGATGCTGCTCTTCCCACTGTGCATCCCCCACCCCCCCAAAGTGCACCTGCAATGTGCTAGAGCATTTATCAAGCAGGTAATGAGACACAGGCTGTGTCCTGAAAGAAGTCATGAGTCTATAAGGGCATATTTACAAAGGGAGGAAAGGGAGGCTTATTTCAGGAAAAACATACCAGTTGAAGCCACCCCTTCACAGCAGCCTCCATGCAGAAGTAGCAGGACTGAGTGGGACTTTGCAGTTGCTTCTTCTGGTTAAGACAAGCTGTTTAGTGGAGAGACAGTGGAGCTCAAATAGAAATGCTCCTGTGGTGTCCACGATCCCTCAGGCAGGGTCATAGGAAGATATTTCAAGGATAAAAGGTGGGGTGAAGATTAGGGAGAAGCAGGAATAGGAAAACAAACACAGGGAAGATGAGGAAGGAGGGGGATGAGAAAGGACTCAAGGAAGGGAGGACAGACCATTGAAAGTAGTGACAATGTGGGAAGCCGAGATCTTTTCCAGGCTCCAAATTGTTACCTCAATTCTGGTAGTTCCACCATTCTTCAGGGACTATAGAAAAACCTGAATCTCCCCACAGGCACAATCAGGGATTCAACTGAATTCTCCTTCATTTTGAAAGGTTGCTGCAAGTCAAGGGCTAAAGCACAGGTGGTATGTGAGCTCCTGCTCTGCAGCCTTGCAACAACTGCAGTGATTCCAGTGCATCTGGGAGGGTTGATCTGAAATGGGACTTTCTGCAATATTCTGCCTATTGTGTGTTCCTCATTTATGAGGTGACAAATGTAACGCATCTGGAGTTTGTTTTGTAGAATCACCAAATGCAGCCCTCCCAGTTGCTCAGTTTGAGCTTTGCCTTAAATGCGTCAGGTGCTATAAAATGTTAAGTGCTCTATGGGCACTGGTATTTCAAACTGGGCACTTAGAATAATGCTCTTCTGGAAAATTATTTTCGCTTTTTTCTTGTGCTCCAGAATCCTGTGCATTTCTCTGAGACCAGTTAAACCACACAATTTCATAGAGAAATTGCAAAGTAATTAATATTTGTAATGCACGAAAAGATCTTAATGAGAGCCCCAAAATGAGTAATTTTTGTGTTTGAGATTTAGTTGAATTTAGTGGTGAGTTCAAGCATTGGCTAAGGAAGAAGAATGCAATAACTAGTATTTCGTGCAGCAAATGAGAAAAGGCTGTATTGGAGAATTCGCGTGTGGGTTCACAGGCTCTTACTGCAATGTGAATTGTTTCCTTCTCTTTTGAATACTGAATTGGTAGATAATGGGATTTGTAGAAACTAGCCAGCACACTCCTCTCACTATTTTGGGGATTCGGATGAGTTTTTGTTTGCACTGTAGGACAAGGAAGAAGGGACTTTCAGGGAGGAAATGGAATAGTGTGCAAGGGAGAGTAAAGGTGAGAGCTGAGCTTGGCATTATTGATTGGGAAGAGGGAGCTGGGTTTGCTCAGTAACAGTGGAATGGTTAAGGAGGAAAGAGTAGTGGAAGTTCACTATGAAATATGGGAGTGAGCTAAACAATTTCTTTTCTTTGATCTCCATTCATTTATAATCTTATGATGTGGAGTCTCCTGGCACTAGAGCTTTTACAATGAATATCTGAAAGTACAAAAATTGATTTAAATTGCACTGGTCTTGTGTTGAATGGCTGTCCCTACTCTAGAAGTCACTTGGAATTTTACCCTTTTAGCTGTTGGACAATTTAAATGCTAAATACTTTATTTACTTCAGACAGCTCTGCAATCAACAGCAAACTACAGACTACTCAATTAATGTTGCAACAGCCTTTGCATTAAAGTCTAACCAGAATGCTTTGATTTTTTTTTTTAATGATAAATTAATACATTCTCACCAATATAAAAAGCTGAAATAATTTAGTGTTTAGTAGTTCAGTTTCTGATTTGCTAGTATTTAAAATTAGTATCTCTGCCTCTTTGTTATGCTAAACTAATACTGTAAAACAGAACAATAGAGAGTGTGTGTCAGTGTGTCTCTGCATGAGATGAGTTGTACTACAGAGTTACGCAGTGTTACTTCTTCCATCAATGAGAAGGAACCATCAATAGCTGCAATAGGATTAGAAGTTGTATGTAGCTCAGATGTAAGCCTATTAATTTGCCTTTTTATAGGTTTCATTTTCATTCTTTTCCCCTAGTTTTTATAAATCACTTCTTTCTACTAAGTAAATGAAAAATCCTTCCTTTCTTGTTTATCAGACTAATTTTATCAAGTTCTTGTGTTTTGATACATATTTTGAAGAATCATGGTTAGCTGGTCAAATAATAATTTTTAGAAATATGTGCCTACACCTCCTTTTGATAATTGCTTAAAAAGTGTAAGTACTTTGGTTTTCTAAGTCAAAAAATAATCTTCAGGGTGGATTTAATTTACTTGGTAAATAATTCAATGTGATTTTATGTTATTACATGTGAGAATATCATTACTCATTTCACTAGTGAGAAATTCTAGAATTTTTGTCCTCATGTTCATTGTGTAACATACAGATTTTACTTTTCCCAGAAATAATTTTATCAAATGGTTCTTTCTTATTATCTCTGTATTTCTAACTCCTTGGAGCCTCCTGAAGTAATCTTTCTCCTTTATAATTTCATACATTTCACTTATACATAGAAAAGAAACATCTGGCTTTTTTTAATGAGAGCTGTATGCTCATTGACCATACAAGCAGCAAGGAATCTGTTGTATGGTTGATTATTGCAAGAAAATGGGGTAGTAGTCTCATTAATAATCAGTAAAATTTGTATTAACTGGTGCTGTTCATTTTCTGAGTCAGCTAATCTCATACTTTCACCCTTACAAGAAAACAAATCGTGTTTAAAAATGCCTGGTGTGGAAAAATGGTACTTTCAAATGTAGAGATTAGAAACATTTAAAACACTCATATCTGTGGTTAAAGATGCCAACTCTTAATTCTCCCCTGTCTAGAGCTTTCCTTTTTTATCTTTGAAGTTCAGTCATTATTCCATGTCTATGCCATTGGTTTAGTTTTGTATCGTACAGAAATTAATTCAGACTGTTTAGATCCAATCTTTTTAGAATATTTATGTGTGCAATTTATCAACAAGTTTACATTTTATGCAGAGTTGGATTTTGGAATTTGCTTTTTTAGTAGTTCTTTTGTGGAAGAAAAATCTTTCAGGCATGAATTGATAGTCCAGATCTTTTGAGGTCTGTCTGTGCTAACCTATGACCTCTGTTCTTAGGAGGTCAACATCTGAGGGCAGGAGATTAAGGCAGTTAAAAGATTGGAATGGGAACTGGAATGGAAAAATTAGCCAGCACATTTTGGGTGGAAAACATCAAAGTCATCAAACAATTTGCTTATTTTAAACTCGGTTTAAGGGTAACAAGCTAATTGTACTGTGTTTGTTGATGCAAGCAATTTATATTATTTGAGAACATTAACACTGAAGAATTTTTTTTTATTGCAGAAACATAATGCCTCTTCAGTATAAATGTAATACGTATTTTGTATACTAAATGCTTTTGTGCAACATTTTTAGATAATGATTCAGGATCTGCTCATGCAGGGGGAGGAGATTTAATTAGCTGTATTGCTTACAAACAGCAATAGTAAGTGTTGTGGAACCTGAACCTTGCTTGTAATCTGCTGAAGAGCCCTTGCTGTCATTGGAGAATACAGGTGCTCTCAGTACAAGGGAAAAAATATTCCCATGTTAAAATATTCCAACTCTGAATCTTAAAATCATTTGTAAGCATCTCACCTTGTTTCAGTTTTTGAAATGTGAATTCCTTTCCAATACAAATTTGTGACCAAGAAATGTTCTTTTATAGATTATAAATTGACTCACAAGAAAAGACACCATTGTCTCTTTGTTCTTGTCTGACATAGTTCAAAATTCATTAGTGTGTGTTTTTAGAAGAGTGACAACTTCATCTTTCATCTGTGCATTGATTTCAAAAATGTTATTATGTAGAAGAAGACACCTTCCCACATCTGAACAATTACGCAAGTTCAAGGATTTGTGTAAGCAATCACATTTTCTTCTTGCTTGTTTAAAGTGCAAATGAAAGTGATTTCAGTATCATAGACAAAAGCCAGACTGGTGTTTCAGCATGCAAACCCACCTAGCAGGAAAGAAAACAAAAGATTGCAGGTACTTCTCAGCTCAGACTCTGACTAACAGCACATGGATTATGGAACTTCTCCTATAGGAGAAATTAAATTAAAGTACTATAATACAGCTAAACTCAGGCAGGCAGCCATCTGTAAACCTCAGTGTAACCTCCACGTTTTTATTGTTCTTTGGATAGTGAAGGATATGATAACCTTACAAACTCTTCCTCTAAAGGTTAAAACCTTTTTGCAGCTTTTAGCCCTGATTTGCACCTGAGGGGAAATTGAACAAAATTATCACCATAATTTCTTATTCTTTCATGGAGGGAAAAGAAGGGAAAGCAGGAGGAGCTGTTGTGGACTACAGCAGCCCATGGAGTGTTCGCAGGGGTGCAGGCAGTGCTTTGTTTCTTTCCTGCCATGTCACTGGGTTGGCTGGAGAAGCTCTGCCAGCTGCAGCGGTGGCCACAGCTGGCTGTGGGGTGGCTCCCCGATCCTGGAGGCACTGCTGTTACTGGATGTGTCCTGCATCCCTAGGAGTGCCACAGGCATTGGGAATCAGAGAGCATTTGAAGGGGCAGAACCAACCCTGAAGGTTATTGTATCTTGGAGATCTGTTCCCTGTTTGTATTCTTGGGATAAAATGGGGTAGCTTCTGATCAGCCATTTTATGATTCTTGCTTGTCAGCACTCTGTGGTTAAATAATTGATGGTTGGAGAGCTAATTCTGTTTTACACAGTGGTTTTGGTTACCCACTTATGAGAACTTGTGAATCCTTGTGAAGGAACAGAGAATGTGTTAATTAATAAAGAAAAAATGTTAACTACAAAGATAGTGTGCCCGACGTGACTTAAGACAACTTTCATGTTTGCCTGAGCCATTTCTATACCTTCCTTCTGTTCTGTGTGTTTAACAGTAAACTCTTAAATGTAATCCTTCCTAGTCCATACAATACTTAAAATCACTGTAGTTTTTAATTACAATAGTAACTGTGATTCTTGACTATTTGAACTATGAGGGAGAAGTGATGCACACGTTTTTTGGTCTGGAAGGCCTGTTCCCCAGGGGTTTTGCTGGATGTTGTATGATGTTTATGATTCAAGCAACCCTTTCCACAAGCCTGCTTTTCCTAGTATCTTTTGTCCACCCTTTAAAAGTAACCTGTATATACCTGAGATCTGCAGATCGGAAGCTACTCTAGTGGACACTCTAAAGGTGCTGGAGGTTTTTCATCCCTTTGTTACTGTGGCATTAGTTCCCAATATGCTAAGAATTGCCTCCCAAGTTTTATGTGCAATAGCTTGCGGGGCAGAATAGACTGCTTGCTGTGTTTGTGGAGGGGTAATTCAAAAGTCAAAGAAGTTATAATGCAATTTTTGAATGACTTAGAAATTAATTTGACTTACTTATGATGAAACCCTGTTTTGTTTTCACTTGGTCTTTGTGAGAAATAGCTAGAGAATATATCCTCAGTTCCCTCACATGTTCTTTTCACAACAAAAAAATGCTGTAGAGGTAGACAAAACTGTTAAGAATTACTGTAAATAGTATTTTTCAGGCTTATGTGCTTGTGAAGGTTGAAATTTCTGGCAGTGCAGCTGTGCCAGATTCCTGACTGCAGTCCCCAGTGCTCTTGGAATCAGTGTCTCCAAATGGACTCTGTAATTTTCCTTAGCTGAGTCACTTCCTTACCATGAACTGCCATAAAGAGATTATTACTTCTGCTCTGCTTTCTAGGGTTTAGTCTGCACTGCCCCCCTCCTTTTCAAAATAAGAACTCATCAGAAAACACCTTTTGTAGAAATTCAGTTGAGTTCAGAGGATTTCAGAAAACTGCATTATTGGTGGCCTTTTTTTTTAAGGGACTATTCAGGTTTGTGTTCCTCATCTGTTTCTAGCTGCTAATTTGAATGAGAAGCCAACAAAAAAAATCGTTTTAGTTTTGTTTCTAAGTAGTGGTTGAAGTTGTTTCCAACTGCCAGGAGAGCATGAATGTCTGTGAGATACTTCAGGCGATAGCTATCCATAAAATCTTTGGAAGTATATGGTAATAAATCTAAACTGTTATATATAAATTTTCTTCATGACCCACATTTCTTGCTTAATTCTTGCATAAAATACAAATTAGTCAAATCTGAAAGCTTTTGAATTTGTCAGAATAGTAAGTCTTTACACCAGTGCAATGTTGAGATGCATTTTATAGAAGATTGACTTTAATTGTCAAGAGGAAAAAAATTATTAAATCTGTTGTACACACATGTTGTATACACATATGTAGTATATACAGTAGATTTATGAAAGGTTGCCTCAGTTGCACTGAAGAAAGTGGGTGCCAAAAGATGACTTTACAAGTTATTAGATTTTAGACAAAATGAAGCTGTAATAATGTAGCTGTGTTAGCTCTCTGTCATTAGGCCAGGTAACAACAGAAGTAACAATGTCACATGCTCTTTAATCATCTGTCATCTTGCCTATGTAAGAAGGTCAGTTGAGAGTTTCCAAAAACCTGCAAAAAAATCTTGAATTACAGATTCTGGTTGAGACTGTAAGTGAAATAGGTGGTAATAGTACTGGCAATTAATTGTGACACTGTATGCACGCTAATCACTGTAGTGAAACATCCGGCTGCAATAATGAGATGCTGTGTTGTGGACAGGATTGTACATGTGTTCTTGCTGTGGTAGCAGGTGGTAAATTTGCTTAAGCTTGCATATTTTGTTACATTGTAGAGTACTACAATTTGTGTGTGGCATATAAATCCATTTTCATTTAGCTTGGAAATGTTTTCTTCAAGCAGATTCTCATTTAGTCAAAGAAAAAAAAAAAGATTCCACAGAGATAGGTTGTTTATTATTATTGTTGTTGTTGTTGTTATTATTAAACAAATCTTTCTAAAAAAGGGCACTGCTTTATTAAATGATAGTTCAAGTTTGTCAGTTTAAAAGTCCTTACTTCCTTGAAGCCAGCTATGACCTCTGAATGGTTCATTCCTGTCAATATGTAAAGGCTAAATCAGTACGTAAAAGCTAAACATGCCTATTAGGAACAGAATCAGGATGGAAGTGAAGGTGGAGCTGTGAAGAACTGGAGATGGGAAGGAAATGTGATTAAAGGTATTGCTGGATATGAACTAGGTAGTTTGTGGGACTGGGGCTGACTGAATAAAGAGAAGTGGTGGGTGGGCAGTGTTCACCCCTTCATGACAGATGGAGGCAGGGCTGCTTCTGATCTGATGCTTTCTGTGGACTGATGACTTCCAGTGCTTGTAGACAGGTCTTCAGCATGCTTCTGCCCCAAACCAGGCAGTCTGTAGTGCTCACTTTGTTTTTCCTCCATTTCCCCCACAGAAAGCTAGAGAAGCTTCTTTGAAGTGCTTATTTCACATGATTCAGAGGAAGGGGAGTACCAAACGTGGGTCAGCTGCAAGCTGATCGAGAGAAAACAGCAGAGGTTGTAGCTGAGTGCTTTGCACTTGTGGTCCAAGGTGCGTGGCTGGCCAGAGCTCTGCTTGGCTGGGGTACAGCTCTTTGCTGGGGCAGGCAGGGGGCTCACCCCCTTGTAGCCACCCAGGGGCCCCAGTGGGCTGTGCACTATCTGTGAAAGCCAGCACAAATGAAGGTGTGTGGCACAGCTGTGGCTGCACTGAAATCTGGTGGGGCAATGGTCTGGTGCTGAGAGCCAGGCCCCCCCTTAGGGGTACTGTGGCTGGAGTCCCAGGGTGCTCCCTCCTGGCAGGGGATGGGCTGCACTGGACTCTCTGTGGCAAGACAGGCACTTGTAAAATTTCCCCTCTTGATTTTCTGACAGACAGCACTCATGACACTGTCAAACACAGGCTGAGGCTGCTGAGATGGTCAAGCAGTGTGGCCAGGAGAGTTCTCCTGAGGTTACTGTAATAGACACAGCCCTGGAGACCTGTTTAGCAGAGTGTGCCAGTAAGATAATTCTGCATAAGTCACAGTTTCTTTCCACAAGGGAAAAGAGCCACTCTGAAAGAAAGATGAAAATGGGGAAGGTACACAGGTGGCCTTGGCCCAGCCCTAGGCCATACCCTTTCTCAGAGGTATTGAAGACAGATTCCTTCAGATTTGGGAGTTAACTTAAAATTGCTTGCATCAATAAGTGTTCTTAAATGTGCAGTAAATTGAGTACATCTAGGTTATTGTCAATGTAGGCACTGAACATACTGAGATTTTTTTTTGCTATGTACTTGTAAATCATATATATGGACTATCTAGAGTGTAAACTTTCATCTTTATGGTTCTGTATCTCATACCTGTGTCCATTAATACATAGCTGGGTTTTAGGACTCTCCTTGTCACGTGTTGGCATTCCTTGGGGACACCCAGATGGTGTTTAATTATGTCTAAGTTTGCCATAACTCTGCCCAACAATTGCAGCAAAATTCTTCAGTGAGAATTATCAGTGAGGCACCATTAAGGTGAAAAGAATGTAAATTTCAGAAAGCAATGCCTCACTAAGTATAAAACATATGAGTTTTTTAGCTGTTGTTGATTTTTCTGCACTGTACTGTACAAGCTGAAGTAATGGGAATCTCCAAGCTTCTGGACTGCATTAACAGATTGAATCCCTGTTTATTATTTTTTCCTGTAGGGGAACTGTGACTTTAAAAGGAAGGGATGCTGCCCCTGACTCCGAAGCCAGGTCTCTGCCAGGGTGCAGTTTCAAATTACCGTGGCCGGGCAGCTGCCGTGGTCCCCCTTCACCCCCAGCCAGCCTTGTGGTCCTCTCCCTGCAGGGTTGCCAGTGCCGATCTCATTCCTCAGAGAGCCAGTTCAGGGAGCATAACTGAGAAAAAACTAATCTTGCAAAAATAAAAGGTACCGAGGAGCACGTGGATAGAGAGGTGACAGAGTGGGGGATGCCTCTCAGTAGCAGCTCTGCGTTCAGTGAGTTTATCTGGAGTGAGAAACCCTACGGGCAGCTTGGCATGAAACATGTTGTGCTCTCTGCTCAACGTGGTGGGGACATTCCCTGCTGGCAGCAGCTTTTTGGCCTCTGTAGTAGGAGCGATAGGAAGTCTGCCCTCACTGGTGGCAGGTGGTGATTTAAGAGTCAGCGGGATTCATGGGAGGAAAGTGTCAGGAACACAAAACCCAGCAGGGAGTTGGGTTTGGCCTCCAAAAGGCCAGAGGTATAATTAGGCATCAGCAAGACCTCGCAGAGGGTTTGGGGAGTGTCCCAGGCGAGGTCTTTTCTATTTGAGCTTCCTCTGTCAGACTGCCAGTAGATCCCGCTGCACACGGTTCCTCACAGGAGTGATGGTCTGTGCTTTTTAGCGGGGCTGCAGCTTGTGGTTTTCCTGGCCAGGGAATGGAAACAGGATGCAAAAAGCAATCCTACCTATTTTAGATGCTTTGGTGCCACCACACCATTAAGTTGTCTCTGAAACTGTACAGTACCAGGAGGTTGGCAGCTGACTGGGAAGGTAGGCAGCATTCCTCAGCTCTGTGCCTGACATCCGTGTGGGGCTGGAGAGCAACCTTTAAAAGCTGCAGTGCTCAGGCTTAATTCACTGTTAACTTCTAGCCTGGCATTTTAGTACGTATGCAGTGGTCATTTCTCAGTTCCCTTCCTGCCTTTCAGCAGCTACTCCTCAAAACTTGCAAAATGCAAGCAGTAGGCTTGAAGGAGTCAGTGTGTGGTGTCATCATGGCTCTTCCTTCCCTGTCAGCTTCTGCTAAACAAGCTGGTTAATTTTTTTCTGCTTCTGTTGCCTTGGTTTGAAGTGCTGTGAACCATGTGAAGACAATTGGAGATATGTACTAAAACTAGCATTTCCTGTTGTAGTGTTCTGCTATGTCACATCAATCATATTATCTGAAATATGTTACAGTTTCGGAGTTTCACTTGGGAACTTGAATGTACTAAAATAATAGGCTGCTTTCTTCATGACAGGGAAAAAAATAACATAAATTTCACATACAGTGACAGAAACCATATTCTTTCCATCTGATTTTACCACATGCACCAATTATAGAGTGTTTATATGTCATACAGAAGAAGTGAATGTTTCAGGTTTCTTAATGACAGTTCTTCAAAGGAAGTTTTCTCTCCAAATGGGAAGGATTATATAGAATCAGCACTTAAAGTTATTAGTACTGTAATGATGAAAGGCAGACCTAAGTGTCAGTGACTTTGTGAAACTACAATTCACTCAGTGTTGTATTTTCCAGGCTTTCAAAAAAAGGGAAATAGATATTCCCGGGTATTTCCAGATATGCATATATTCCTAGTCATTGCTAGGAATCAGTGAGTTTTCAAAGCATTCATGAATGCTGCTCAAATATAAAAGTAAGTTATAAAATGCTATTTTGGGATGTTGAGATAGGAAACTAGCATAATTGCAAATCTTTCAATCACCCTCAATTACTAAGAAAGTTGAACAGGTGTCTTAAAAAAACCTCAAACAAACAACCAGTTCATTAAAAAAAAAACTAATGTATGGTAAAGCTCTACAGTGATATTAATGTTATTCGGGGTTCCTTTTGTACAAAGAGTGTGGTACTGGCAACTAAAGTCCTGATTTATTGATTACTTACTTTTCTATAAGACAGCTTATGGTTTTCTTCTTGTCATCATCATCAACAGAGGAAAGTTACCAGCTGAACTAATTAATTCTGCAACACTTCATAGGAAAAATAATTTTGCAGCTATTTTTTCTAACTGATGCACATGTGATTTAGGCTCTGGTGGCAAGAGGCAGGGTAAGGTATGGAAATGCAGACAGCTGCCTCTGAAAGAAACAAAGCTTCAAGGAAGCTTAACATGCTGAAATCAAGGGGAGCACATAATCTCCATCCTAGGGTGCTAAAGTACTGAGCATCACATCAATCCAGGGTTATTAACAGCTTTTGCTTTGAGATATGGGCATGGGACTAAAGAATGTTCATGAAAAAAGGACATAAGAACTGCAGGCAATGGCAATCAATCCTGTCCAATCTCAAAATATTTATGAGAGCTTTGCATCCTGCTAATAGAGAAGACATGGGAAAATTAGAAAAAGTGAGTGAAGTGCAATGTTAGTTTATCAGTTCCAAATTGTGCCTTATTTTTATTATTTACTTTATCTAGTATTTGTATTCTGTTAACTAGATAATTTTGTTAGACAATTGAAACATACGAAAGGTAGTCTTGCCTTCAAAAATGATCTGTTACAATGTGCAAAGGAAAATTATCAGTTAAAAGAAAGTCCAATATATGAACTCTGAAATGGGTGGAAAATAGTTTACTGAGCTTTACTTGGTTTTGAACCTCCCATACTCCCCTGTAATTTATTATTTAGAATTAGAAATTGTTTTAATAACATGGTGAACATAAAAGTTCTGTGCCTTGTGCAGCACCTCCCAATGATGCCAGCACCACCATATAGATAGCCTTCAAGGACAACCATATTAAAGAAATATTCAAGTTTAAAATAACTTTTCTAAGTTGCACCCTACTATGTATGTAAAAGATAAAGAGGTGAGGATCAGAATTTAAACTTGACATTTGTGGAGGAAAGCAGAAGTTGTCATGTCCTGCCTTTCCTGCTAGTGTGTCTCCTGTGGCTGCCCTTGTTCATTGGGGAACATTGGAGTATATTGGTCTTCCGCTCTGCCTGCCAGCCATGGTTGCCCCAAAGTTTTTGTGTCAGGTTACAGGAGCCCTAGGAAAGAGTTTGACTGGAATTTTGCTGGTTTGGGGGAGCATGTAGGATGGTGGAAGTGGCTCTTTTGACAGGATCTAGAGCAGTTTGGGCAAAGAAGATAAATGATTGGGTCCTTGATTCTTTACTCCAGTGCATGCCTAGAACAGGCTAAGCACTGCTGAGCTTTCAGGTGCCTCCTGACTCCCTTTCCTAAAGGCACACAGACTAACTGGGAATGGCAAGGATATCGTATATTTCAGTGAGTAGCATGTCTCCTATACCAGATGAGGCACTGTCCTGGGAATCAGGGAGTAGGATTTCCTTCCCTTCCTACTCTGCCAGTGTAGTGCAAAAGCAAGCCACTTTGAACAGGTCAGGGAATTTGCTCTGAAGTATTGATTATGGTTTCTCAGCTCTTTTAATAGCCTGATCAGCCTCAGGATTGCCAAAGCCTTTGTGTAGTTTCTGTAAGAACAGATAATTGTTTGCAGCATCCCTCTAGTGCCATTCACAGTTTGTGCTAACTGCACTGTCGAAGTCCTCTGCAAAAAGGGAGACACATTGTCTGATGCTCGGTGGTGCAATTCAGCAATTTCTGCCTGCTGCCTTCTTTTTCTGAGGTGCAGTTGGCTTTCCTGGTGGCAGGCCCTTTGGGGAGGAAGGGCTGAAGAGATAGTTTTGTGCTTTTCTCATCCTATGCAGAATAGCATGCACCACATGGAGTAGACCAGGAGAACAGTACTCCCTTCTCCCAAAATTATATTATCTTGCACAGCTACTGGAAACCTGCTAGGCAGCCAGCTGTAGTCTTGTGAAGTTTTCTATTACCTCTGTTAAGTCATGTGTTGCAGTTTTTCATCAGCAAATGTCTGACAATTCTGCATCATTGCACAGGCATTGCGAGGTATCGTCTGTATCACAAATGCTGTATAAACAGGTCTTGGTATGCAACAATTTGCAAGCATCCCCTTATTTCTCAGGCTGAGTCATCTGCTGTGGGCTGTCTTTGCTCAAATTCCTCTTACTTGCTTTTTCATCTTAAAGGCACAAAAGAGGTCAAGACAGGGAAATTTGGCCAAATTTTCGGAAGGCAGTGGTCATTAACAAAACTGATGCAGTCACAGGTTACCTGGGTTTGGTAGGAAAGAAATTACAACCTGACTGTTGATGAAGTCAGTGATGATTACTTGTGTGATTAAGAGCTGCTGGGGCAGGATCTGAGGCTGCAAGAGAGGGAGAATCTGAGACTTTTGATGAATATTTGGGGTAATGACCCTGAGGTAATGTATGATGTGCTATATAGGTCAGAGTAGGGTTTGGTTTCCCTCAAGAGCTGACAGATCAGGATTTTAAGAAGGGCAAAGGAAGAATAGGGGAGTAGAATGGACCTGCTGCTGCTGCTAACAACCATTACAAAAATACAAAGCCAGCTGCTCTCAGAGCAGAGCTTGATCCTTTCAGTGCCTTTAACAGCTCAGTATATATTCAGAGGAGGGGAATTCATGAGGCCCTATGGACCTACACCATGGCATTACACAAAAATGCAAACCCGAACAATGGGTGGCCTCAGCGGTTCCATCTGGCTCGTCATTAACAAGGTTAAAGTAAAGTGGGTTTCCTTGGCTGTGGCACACACAATTTACACTTCAGATGCTTTAACTTTGGAGCCAGACTGAAGGGAGCACCACTCTAAACGCACGCGGCAAGAGTCGCCTAAGATGTGTGGTAAGCACATTTGGTATTGATGCTCTTTCAAAGATACAGAGTAGTAGCATTTAGATGATCTCTAAGTACTATTTCCAAGTGAAGATTTTTTTTCCTAAATAATTTTTTTAAAATCCTGTCAGCAAGCTAGAATTGCAGTCAAATATTGTTTATTCCAAATGAATTACAGTCATGGTAATATTAGAGGCTGGATTCAGTAACAGCAGAAATTATTAGAGGCTCTAGAAATGTGGCTACCAGCACTTCTGGTATGATAACCTCAAACCTCAATACACTTCAAAGCTAAAATGGATATTGATACACGTAAGTATTCTGTTGTAAAGCATTTTGCTTTCAGAGCCACCTGAGTACTTAGAGAATAGCATAGTTAACCATGGCAGATAATAACCTTTGAAAAACTTCTGCTCCAGAGAAGCAGTGGTGTGTCAACAGGTATATCGGCCTGTTAACTTCTATGACATCGAGTGTACTAAAGCATAGGAATTATCCCAGCATTTTGCAGAAATTAGGGTCTTTGTCTCTCCTTTGACATATTTAAGGGAAACCAAGCGTCCTTTATAGTGTCCCATTCTTGAATAAAAATCAGTTTATATTGAATGAGTATCAGAGTTGATAATTTAATTTCAAAGCTGTTTTATCTGTAAGATAAGCATTTGAGCAGTTAAATCTGTGGTAAAGAGCTAAGGTAATTTACAGGGTGAGTATAGAGCTAATGTTGCTGCAGAGGTGTTCAAGGCATTCTGCAGAATCGAGGGAGTGTTGCCCTGGATGACAAATGAACACAAGAAACCTGTCCATCTTGGCTGCCTTTGACCATGAATTGTGAGCTCAGTAGTGGAACAGAACTTTATACTGCTCCTAAAGTTAAACAATTAAACTTGCATACCATAAAACCAGCGGTCATCGTTGACTCACAGTTATCCTGGCAGTGTCAGTAGTCTCACGTAGAAAGGCCTTTAGCTCATGCCATGCTGAGCTTCCTCCTTGGTGAGCTGTGCAGTACTGCTGTGATGGGACACACTTCCTCTTGAGCATGCTGCCAAAAGGTGGGCATCAGCCTCACCAGGGTTGAACAGTTGCTTTGTGCTTTCCAGGCTTTTCAGCAGGCAGTACCGTTGATGATGGCCTCCCGTGCCTTTAATGAGGGGGTTGGTGTGGATGGCCCTCTTCTTGTTTATCCCTCTTCTTACTCTGTTGTTCACTTTCTGACCCACCCTTATGGCCCCTCTGTGCTGGCTTTCCATCTCTCTTGCAAAGACAGAAATATCATTAAACATGGCACTTGAGTTTCTGACTATATGCAGCAGTCCTGTAATCATAGCCATGATTATTGTAAAATGTAGTAATTCTACAAATTTACAATACTGTAAATTTGACGGCCGTGTCTAAGTTGCCAAGCTCTTCTCAAAGGTTTCCTGCCCATTCCATTTGAGGTCACTACAGACAAAATGAATTGAGCTGAGAAGCCACCTTGTCTAATTGGTGACAAACCATTGACATTCCCTTCTCCTCTCCCTTTTTAGCTGCTGGTCTGTCCATGAGCAGCAGCTTTTGACTCAAGCCCTACCTTAATGATAGCTTCAAAAAGAAAATAGAAAACTATTCTTCCTGAGCCATGACAGGTGCAGTGCTTCCACATGAAGCATTGCAGTGGTAGAAAAATGAAGAAAGAATAACCCAGCAAGGCAGAACCTGTGAAGGGGTAGAAGGAAAATAGTCCAGCTGCAAGTATGAGCATATGTCTAAATGCAACTTGCATGAGCATGAAGTGGGAAATGCCCCAGCTATGCTCTGCATGAGTGGAGGGACAGTTCATAAAAACAACATTAGTTAGCCTGAAATAGGGCTGGCTGATTTATGGGGAATATGTAAAAGAATGGTGTAAAAACCCATTTCCTTGGAGGAGGGATATTATGCATCTCTGTGTACTATATTTAGAGTGTATTTAACTCAAAGCACACAGCTTTTTTTCTCAGTTAAGTTCTTTTCCAGCTCATTGTCTCTAAGTGAAAGGAAATCCAGCTGCAGCCACACAAAACTAAGTTGAATGTCTGCATCTTCTGCCTGGACTTGGGGTGTGTGATTCTTTCATCCACTCTTCACAGACACACACCTACTGGTAGGGATCGGATGGAATATTATGATACTGACAAATTCATGAATCCAGACAGAAATCCAGTGTAGTTTTGTGTGAAAGCCATGTGCATACTGTGACCTGGGGTAAATCCCAGACCATTACACACTGCAGTTCCTCTGCAAGAGCGTTTGAGGACAATGGGAATTTCATTGCTTAATCTACTCCCTCCCACCTCCTGACAGTGTTTATCACACCCACAGTTGTGCCAATGCAATGATTTATGATTTTGTCTCAAAACTGGAGGT
Organism: Drymodes brunneopygia; assembly: GCA_013400955.1. Taxonomy (NCBI): domain Eukaryota; kingdom Metazoa; phylum Chordata; class Aves; order Passeriformes; family Petroicidae; genus Drymodes; species Drymodes brunneopygia. The sequence goes on along the minus strand of VZTZ01028701.1, from coordinate 1,407,325 downwards.
GTGACATGAAGCAAGCTAAACAAATGCTACAAATTGAAAAAAAAAGTAAGTGAATTAACTGAAATTTTTTCCTTTGAGAATTGGCTAGCATTTTAGTGACTGCATGGATCATTGCAGGGATCATCCTTAGGAGTTTTTGAAACAGATCATATGCCTTTGAAAGCATTCTTCTTGGAACGGGGGCTGTTTACTCGGTGATTATCTTCCACTTATTTCTACATTACCCAAGGAATAGCTGTGAATGCAAGGCAGAACAGTTGAGCTGGAGTCCTGGTCACTTGCTGATGGTTCTGGATGGTTTGCAGCATTGGAGAGGGATCCCTGACACTGCCTGCGTTCTGCCTGGCACAGCACACTGTTGCTGGCTTGTTTTACAGTGCAGAGTATGAAAACAGAAGGGCACCCTGGGAGCTGTCCCTGATGCTGCCAAGACAGCGAGCGGCGGTGGCACTCGCTGTGCGAAGCTTTGCAGGAAACTGGAATGAAATCTAAGGACGGTAGTTTACTGAGGACATTCTAGTTCAGATATTTTCATCATTTAGAAAGTGTGTGCTTTCTTCTTCTGGTTCTCAAATTTGTGCTGCCTGCCAACAGGGACTGTAAGAGACTTGTGGAGGGGGTTTCAGCATTTATGTGAAGTCCAATTGAGCTCATGATAGCCCTCATTTTCTGTGTAATGTTTCTGATGTAATTGAAATTACTTTTCACACCTTGTCTATGACTTTCCATTGTAATAGTTGGACAGTGGTGAAATAGCTGTAACAAAGATAACAGTTTCAAAATCAGGTATTTTATGCATTGTTCAGGATGTGCTTGATTCCTGTGCCAGTTCAGTGAGTGGCAATTAATCTGTGGCCTGATCACCATATGGTTGTATTTTGTTGTACCATAACTTCCCTTGCTTTACCAGATGTAATCCTGAGGAGCGCAGACTCTTCTAAGCTATGAGGACCTTGCTTTACCTCCAAAGTCAGTGGGACTTAGACATTTAAATACCTTTAAATGTTTGATTATACCTAACAGTGTTGCACGGGCTGCCTGTGACAGAGAAAGAAGGTTCTGGCACCAGCTTCTGAGCCTGGGAAGGATGAGACTTTTCATGGGGGAGGTTTGTGGGCTGTGCTTGAAATCAAGAGTCCCGAGTGGTGGACACAGTTTCCCTTCACTTTGTGGTTATGTGGAATTGTGTATTTCCAGGAATTTTGGATATTTTGAACAGAAGGTTAGTAAGGAGGAGAGCTAAAGGGGTCTTGATTTAGGAGCAAAACTTTGTCTTTTTAGGTTCTCAAGAGTCAAGTCAGTTTAATAAACAATGGATTTGTTCCTGGAAGTATCCAGGATTATAGCAGGAAGTAACAGACTTCTGAAGGTCTGGTCCCTTGTCCTCTATGGCTAAAATTGTTCAGATGTGACTGTTTCAAACCTTACAGAAGGCATTTGGTTCCTAGATTTGATGTTTAGGTTCTGCCAAGAGCCTCAAATTCCAAATTTAACTTGCTGTCTGTGTCTTGTGTCAGCTGGGTTTTTTACTGGACAGCAGCAACTCTGTGCTCTAGCTTTTACAGCTGAACCCCTCAAGAATTGCCACATTGGCTTCTGAGTTCTGCTCTTCACAGGTATGTTCCAAGCCAGTGAGCACACTTCTAACCCACTCAAAAGGTCCCCGAGTTCACCACGTACCTCCCTCAGTGCAAAAGACAAGTTTGGATGTAAATCTTCCCTCCATCAGGAGGTTGTTGTAATCTTGAGATGATTGTTCAGCCTTTTGAAGGAGGATTAGTAGATTGTAGGTAAGACACTCGGGTTCCTCATCTTCACTCTCTGGGGAACCGGGGTCAGTGACCAGTTGCAAGAGGATTACACTCAGCGATGGAAGCAGCACAGGATATGGGGGAAGATTGTACTTGACGAGGACAGGCAGTGATGGAGGCTCTGGGATTCCATCAGGTGGAGAGGGTGAAGGGTTCAGCTCTAAAGCAGCTCCTAAGATTGGTGGTTTGGTTTTTACAGTGGTGCAGTATTACAGATGTGCAACACTGACACCCAGTACAATTTGTTATTGCACAGACTGAGAATTGTGACACCCATGTGCCACTCCTCAGGAGCAGCTGTGAGAAAGGGTTCCTGCCAGGGGGGGAGACTGACTGGATGGGAGGGGCCCCCCTCCAGCCTGATGCTGAGGAGCTGTGCTCCCTCACACTGCCTGCCAGTGAACTCCCTCCTCCCTCTAGCACTGAGCATTTGTCCAGAATGAAAAAAAAAATAATAAATTCAGTTCGCTGTCTAGCTGAGTTCAAATCCACTGCCCCAGCTGGTTCATATTTTAAGGTCTTGTGGCAGAAGGATACTCTCAATTTTTCCTGCGGAAGGGCTGTCACTAGAATAATTAACTGCTCAATGAATAGTAAGAATTGTCTCCATAACCTTGTAGCAGTATGGTAAATAATCAAGGCAGTAAGAAACTGAGTTTCAGTCAGGGCTAATGAAGTCTTATGGATTTGACATGTTTTATATTCCATTCCTAGCCCCTGTAGTATGTCTCAGTCACCTTTCTGTGTCTTCTAATGTGCCCCAGAGCCTGGGATCTGAGGAGAGCAGACAGGCTACCAGCATAACTGAGTAATACTTTATTTTATTGGAAGTCAGGATTTTCCTTCCAAATTGGGAGAACTTGTAACCATTCCCTTTGTAACCATTCCCCAGTTCAGTACCTTGCTAGCCTGTGCACACTTCATTGAGTGACTGCAGAGACACATATGCCTTCCTCCACCCCACCCAGTGGCCTGATATATCACTGGCAACTTGTGGGCTTGCATTAAAATATGTTGCCCTTTCTGCCTCCATGCACTTCCACTCTCAATGTACAGTGTTCCTGCCTTGCACAGTGAGTGCTACTGGATAACTGGAGGGCTCTTTGGTTCAGAGTACAGATGAATTGTTAAGACACAGACATTATGCTGGCATTAATCAACCCTCTGGTTTGTGACTGCTTTCAAAATTGTAAATTCAGGGCTTCCATAATTGAAGTTGTGGCTTGGATATGAATTTCTGATCAAAACTACAGGAAGTTGGTTGTGCTGTGTTCAGTGAGCATATCCATCGTGTTTTCCTGTGGTTGGTTTACTCCATGTCCAGCCTGTAGTCTGTTCTTCCCCTGCCTTGATCACAACTGGGGTGCTCTTTCTGAATTGTTCTTTGCTTTCAAATATTTATTTAAGTGTAGGGTTCCTGTTTTATCAAATCTTCTAAATCAGAGTTCATCAGTGCTGCCAGAAAAATTGATCCTAGGCCTATAAGCATCCTTAATTTTGAAATCATTCATTCTTTCTTGGGCTGAAAGGCTGAGCAAAAATGGGCAGAAGACACATCGCTCTTCTACCCTTGCCATAATTCTTTGGTTTTCTTTTTTAAACTTTGTGATTTATGCTGTGTTCTGCTTTCAAATGGTACATCAACCAGCAAACACAGATTTACAGATGAAATGAAGGAGCTTTGGCCTACATTGCTCTGTGGCCTCACAGCTTGTATCAACCTGACCTCTACAACCAGCCTTGGCTACTGCAGTGCCACCTTTCAGAATTCATACACAGTGGGAAATTTTCTGTTACACTGTTGAAGATAACAGAAAATAAGCCCAGTGAAGTCATCAATATTGCACTGTATCTACACCCTTGTGACTGAGATCAGAACAAAGACCATTAAGATGCTCTGTTTCTGCAAACTAGTAATATTTAAGAAAACTTTTAACTTCATTGTTACAATTTTACCAGAGTGATATCATTTAATCTTCATAATCCCAACCAAGAGTGATCTAGTTTGCAACATATAGGGAAACTGTTTATGTTCCATTATTTTTAACTGTACACAAAATTAACAAAATTCAGAGAAATAAGTATTAAACTTGTGTGAGATCTGCCATCCTGAGGCCAAACAAGGAAAAAGGAAACACCAAATTCTGAGCTAACAATAAACTTTATATGCACAATTGTGCTTTTTATTCTTCTGTACACAATTAATAGTGACAATTAATGATGAGGATAAATCCAGTGGTGATATAGGGCAGAACAGTAGAAAATGGCATTATTTCTCTTTTAATTCTCAGGCAGTGTGGGACAACAAGAATACCTGCCTCAGGTGGGAATTAAAAGCTTTAATATATGAGGCTTAATCCTGTTGCAGCCGAAATCCTCTTTTCACGCTTTACTGTTGCTTCTGCATTTTAATGTGAAAAGTTCCAAAGTAATTTTTTTTAAGATACTGAAAGCCTCTTAAAAATGTGTTACAGAAAATGCTCAGCCCAGCCATTTGTAATAATGTCAATATATGAAGTTAGTCCATTTTAGATGTCTTAAGATGCAAGTTCAGAAGAGTGAGTAAGGTGACTGCTTCATTTCTCAGTCAGTGCAATCAGAGTGATGCAGATTTTCCTTACCATTAAAGTGTGGCTATAAAGCATCTGAATTATTTAATTGTTCTTATGGGTATTGAGTACATGAACTTAGAGGTGCTATTTCAAGCAAAACCAACCACCATGTTTGGTGCCCTTTTGTTCCACATTTGGGATAGGAAGCTCTCTGTGTGATTCATGTGACATGGCTTTATCAGTGCCATGAGCTCTGGAAAGAACCCCTATGGAGATAGCTGGCATGGTCTCCTCATAGAGAGTGTGTCAGACAGTAACCATCCCTTTGTTTCTGAAGAATGAAATGAAAATGTGAGCTGCTGGTCAAATCCTGCAATCCTTAACACCCGTGAAGCCTGTATTAATGCAATCATCTAATTTGGTGTATGTAATAGGAGAATACATTTCACGGCTAGGATCTAAGTCAGTCCATACTTCTGTCACCAAGTATTTCTGAAACTTTGTGCGTGATACTGATTTATATGAGATACCTAAAGCCATACCACTCTAAACTGGTATTTGGGGAGGAAGAATAGGTTATGAACTTCCAGAGCAACCTTCTTCCTCCTCTTTCTCTACCGCCGTTTGTTTCAGTGCTACTGCCAGGATGCCGTTTGCTGTTTCCTGCTGTTGTGAGTTGGGGTCACTTGTATTTGGTGTATTTGTTGTATTTGCTGCTAATGTTAGTAATAAGGAACAAAATGGAAAAGGCAATTTTTCACAACTGATTCCGAGTTACCTACTGCCTTTTTATCTCATCTGTGGATTAACTGATCAGTGGATGTGGAAACCTTGGAACCAGCTCTGCTGAGAGGCAGATAAGGTCAGGCATGCCTCTTAGCTCATGAACAGCACCTCACTGACCCAGAAAGAGTTGAGCCGGTTTTATGCAGCGTGCATCCTTATCCACATGGCCAGAAGGCTCAAGCCACCTCTGTGAAAGGTTTCTAGTGTTACCAAGCTGGGCTTCTGTAAACAGGGGCACGGAGCAGGGTTTTCAGACACAGGCAGCCGAGGTCTGCTTCGCTCTGCCCAGCGCCGCACCCCAGCTGCCTCTGGCAGAGGGCTGCAGACGTGGGGACACACGGCAGCAGTGCCCAGAGCAGAGCCCAGGCAGCCTTTCCACCAACATGAACTGTAGAAAATATTTACTTTCTAAAAAACTACTGCATACAGAGCTGTTTTCATTGAAAAACGGGTTTCTTTTATTATCCCCAAAGAAATTAAGGCTTACAAGGAAAATTTGTGGTTGAGAGTGTTTCTGTGCATGGTTTTGTAGTTCAAAAAGATTCACAGTAGTAGACTTACTAGAAATCATGGTATAACATTTCATGTTTGAAATGTGTGATATATGACTGTTTAAAACATAACTTCCTTAAACCATCACTGATTTTGTATCTGCTTTATCTGGATGGATTAAAGCCATTAAAATATACACATTATTTCCATGCTATATTGATACTATAGAAGCAAAACCATCTTTCATGTTATTTAGAAAAAAGACTTCACTTTGTAAATTGTTATTTCAGGACTTTTTAGCTCTTAATATAAAGAAAACCCTTTTATTGTAATAAATGAAAATGCATCCAAATCATTCCTCCATGAGGATGCATTTTCTAAGGATTTTTGTATGATAATGTGAAAAATAATTTTCCTCCATGCCTGTAAAGGGAGCTGAGTGGATAGCAGAGATAAGGTTTCCTGGAAAGGAAGAATGGAAATTACATTGTTGAAGTTATTTTTTCAGATCTGCTGTCTCTGTAGTCCTTTCCATTTTTGTGGAGAAAAAGCTATATTTTGTACATTTTGAACCACCTTTCTGTTTCATTATTTTCTTGGTTGTAAAAAAAAACAAACCAAAACAAACCCCATCTTCCAGTGAAATTGTATTAACAGATTTTAAACAATTTTATTTCCACATGAACCTAAGCTAAATTGTATCCTGATTTATCAGGCAAATGCCCCACGTTGTTTGTCAGCTTCTTTGTTGGGGGGAAGGGGGAGGGGAAACCCGAGCAACAAAAGACCATAACCTATTGATATTACTTCTGTCATACACTGGGGAAAATAGATTGATTTAGAACTAACCACAGAAAACTAGTCGATCTGATGAGTTTACAACAGAGCATTTTCATTTATTTATTTGTAACAAGAGTAAACATCATCAATATTCCACCCTGTGTTATTGGAAGCCTTGCAGACAGTGTGGGTTTGTGTCAGCATGCTGGGGCTATCTGTAAAATGAAAGATGGCAAGCTTAAAAAAATGTAGGAACCTTGTTTTTCTTTTTGAAAGTCTTGGGCATCTGGTACATTATCATGACTTGTAGGATTCACAGGACAAATAGGTGAGCATTTTTATTGTATTTCATCATTTTTCTTTAGGAGGTTTTATTTTTTTTTTATTTGTATTTCTGTTATATATCTCAAAAAGCTAGTAAAAAGCACAGGAAATATTCTAACTGAATTTCACTTCAGAATGCCAGCCTCCAATTAACTTTCCCAGCATGTCGGCTCTGCACAGTATTTTGCATGAACAAGGAGTTCAGGGTAGCAAATACTCTCAGGATGAACACAAACCTAAATGTGGCACCAGTGTGCCATTTTCTGCATTGATAATATGCTGTTTTACAACATTCTTGATTAAAAATACTTACAGTTTTAAAATTAAACTGGTTTTTTTTTCCATGGATTGGTAAATGAGGGTGCTAGTGAGGTTTTCTGCCTTGCTGAAAGCCTGCTTGATGGACAAGCCATAAATGCTCTGATGAAAATGGTAAATATTCCTTTCTCTAGTTTACTTAACAAGATAATTTCACTTGACCTTAAATTATTATTTCAGTAGTATTTCAGTATTCACTGTTTTGAATTCTAATACCTTATTTGGAGTGTTTTCAAACTTAGCTGTATTCCCTCCTGCATTCAGCTACAGCTTAAGAATTAAAAGTTGATAACCAGAATGGTGTAAACTCCAGCAATGTGTGTGTGAGCAGAAACATCCCATCCATTTCCCTGTCAGAGGGCACAAGCAGAGTGGACATTCCACTCATCTTCTGTGTGTCTTGTTAGCTCACCAGAATGGTTTGGGTCGAAAGGAGCCTTAAAGACCATCTAGGTCCCATCTCCCCTGCCATGGGCAGGGACACCTTCCACTAGACCAGGTTGCTCAGAGTCCCATCCAACTTGGCCTTTCAAGCTGCAACAAAGACAACTTGAAATTAGCAGTTCCTTGATAGTCCAGAAGATCCCTTCAGCCCTGCTGATGTGTTGGAGGTATTTCCCGCTTGTCCCAGGTGCCTGAGCAAGCACAATCCACCCTGAGCTTTTCTAAGTGTCATATCCAGGTAATGAGAAGCATCTCTGCAGTGTTTCATGGCCTTATTTTCAAGACAAGTCACTGAAGCCTTAAACAGCGAAAATCTTAGTTATGTCTAAGAGCTGTTCTTCTGTTAGATCATGGGTAGTTTAACCTCCATTTACAGCCTTTTACAAAATAGAGTAGTTGAAGTGATCTGCTGCATGTTCCATCCACCTTTCTTTAGGAATGTTGTGAAAGTAATGGCTAAAAAGGACAGCATATTTAGGTACGATTTTAAACATTTCCTTTCTGTTTTAACTGCGCAATTGCATTCAGTGTATTGTAACAGCATCTCACATGCACATGCTGCTAGAATTCCATGCCATTTTTAAAGGCATTAATGTTGCAAGATGGAGTACTGTTAGCCAAGAATAATTTTTTGTTGTCTGATAGCATTCAGAAAGGAAGAACAAAAGAGGAATTGGTGTGGGGTATATCCTGGTGAATTATTTAAGTCTTCCTCTGACTGCACCCCCTTCCCTCCCTTTCCTATCCCTGATAGATGTTAACCCCTTATTCACTGTTCCCCCTCCCCCAAGTCAGTCACTAGGGTAATTTTACAGCTTTTTCTCTCAACAGATAACAGTCTGGGGCCGCACACATTACTCTCTACTTGTCATATGTATTGGATTAACATCTAAATTATATTATAAAATAGCTCAAAGAAGCAAGCAGTTGTGTTTACCCTACCTAGTGCTGCTTAACCCATCTGAGTTGTTACTGTGGAAAACATATTTACAAGGCAATGGAATTGTTTTAAAATGTTTAGAGCTGGGCTGTGCTTCCTGAGTAGGAGTATCTGATTGCTGGAACAAGGGAAAAAAGCTAAAGATTAGACAGTATTATTTGGTTGTGAAATTGAGTACTTCTAATCAATTTCAGTCATCAGCTTCTTGCAATTAATGCACCATAGTTTCTGTTGGAATCTGTATACTTCTGCTTCTTCATGTTTCCTTTAATATGTATAGTTCTGTGCAATCACAAATCCATAGCGAAGGAGAATTTAGGAGGTTTTTTTAACCTTGCTATATGCTCTGTTCTTTCTTCATTAGTAGGTGTTAATGTTACAGTTTTTTTGAGAGTATTGAAATATAATGCTAGACAAGTTCCTCAAGGTGTTCCTCTATTAAGATGTTCATCTTTTTTATATAAAAAAATCACCCTGATTCACCTTCCTGCCAGTGCTGTAAAGAAGAAAGGATTTCCCGTTAGGATAATTGCCATCTCTTTGTTTTTGAGCCTGAAGCTACCTAGCAAATCATGGAAGCCTACTGTGAGAAAGACAATCCTATTTTAACAAATCCTTCTTACTTTTGTTCTTTGTAAGTGCTGATTCTGTTATAATTGCACGTTTAAGTGCTTTTTGTGTTTTATTCGTCTCGTGATAGAATTTACATATAAACTTGTATTTAAGCTAACATACATTCTTTCCATGGTGCTTCTGAAGTGAAGAGATACTTGCTAGGGTTGCACTAATCTAGAGTTTTTGAGAGCAGAGCCGAATGAGAATTGGTCAGTTTTCATGGCAGAAGCCAGCTTGTGCATTGTTCTCTATATGTGTGTATGGAGAGATGTGGATGTGGGAGCTCCCATGTGCACACTGTGCTGTCAACTTTCATGTTGCTGTAGTGTGCAGCAGACAGGAGCAGAGGGCTGAAGCCCTCAGGAGGAAAGGGTTAATGCCACACCTTAATGCCTGGGGATGATGTTGTGCATCATTTGTGAGCTTTGAGGTGGCTGACCACTTCCATTTCGGTGTAAATCCTTTGGAAAGGGAAGGCATTTCAGAGCGAGGTGTGACCTGTTCTCCTGGTAAGAGTGATTGACAAGGAATGAATAAATAGTTAAAATAACTGAATAAATATCATCCTCCTGTGTAAGTCCAGGCACACCCTGGCTGGCACATATATATTCTAATGTGGCACTTTACCCAGGCTTGAGTTGATTGGTGACAAAAAAACATCCCCAAAAAGCCAAATCAGAGTTTAATTGCAACTGCTTCTTATAGGGGTTTTCTTTTACAGTGACATTTCAGTGGCAATTTAAATAAAAGCAAGGAATGACAAAATTTTGCAAGTAGGATGTATTGATAAGTATATATACAAAGGGTGATGGAGGCTGCTCGAATGGGAGCAGGGGCCCTGTCAGCAGGTTCTTTGTCGATTGGTGAGGTGAAATGGTCCACTGAATTGGGTAACACAGAGCATACCACAGTGACTGATTAAATTGATTTGTCCGTTGGCTGCTGCCTACCCTGCTACTGAAGCCCTTTACCCTATTTTCAAACTTTTTCTTTTTTTTAACCATTCTGAACAGATGTGATATTAAGGGAGAAAAGAAATGTGCTGATGCATTCACAGCCATAAAATTCCATGTTCTGAATTAAGATAAAAAATACAGTTTCCAGAATGTCTGCACACTCCTATGCTATAATGTGTATTATAATGCACTTATCCCAGGAACAAGTTACACTGCTAGAAACCGATGACAGAGGTAATAATAAACATCATTCTCTAATATAACCTAAATTACAATCAATACCATATTTGTGAATTCGTGGATGTATTTATTGGAAGGGGAGAAAGTAAAACACTGAAAGATTTTTACTTACTGCTCTTGTTTTGTTTCTCTAATTGCAAGGCTTATTTCCTTATTATTTTTTCCAGAAGGTGTTTAGAAAGCTTGTTGTGGAAACACAGCTGAATGCCAGTTAGAAAAACTGAATGTTGAACATACTGTTAGGTGGGGCTCACTAATTTGGAAATACCTGCAATGATTTGGGAAAATATAGTCAGAGGGATACTGTTTAATAACTTGAAAATTACTTTTTTAACTATAGGAGAAAAAAAGCTTGATGTTTGGGTCTTAGATCAGGATGTTTGGATTTTACAATGTACTTAGTATGTAATTTCCCTTCCTGTGCTGGGGAAATCAATACTAAGTGATAATGGGGCTGGTACATGTTATTTTCTTTGTGATTCAAGGGAAGCTGTGTTGGACTGTGTGCCTCATCATGGGTTAGTCTGTAGTATATGCAGACAGAATAGTGGAAGCATAGTCTTTAAATTCCACTGAAAAATCACATCAAACTTCAGTGCAGTAGTGACATCAAAATGGAACCAGTTAACCTAAAATATGTTATTGCAGTTGTTGTAGAAGTGCAGGGTTCATTGTACTGGGTTTGGTTTCTTCTTACTCATTTTTAGGGAAGATACATCAATAAATCACAATAATTTCTGAAAGGATTCTGAAGTTCTGTTCATTATTTAACTTCATTAAATTGTAGGTTGGTCTTGTAGGACATGATGGCATGCAGCATGCCATGAGCAACTTGTGCTGTTTTTTCATTTGTCTGTGGAAATTAAGATATGGTTGGAATCTTGCTACTAGTGATGAAGAGATGTGAATTGGGAGGTGCCAGGGATTGTTTCTTGGAGTGGATTTACAAATTTTGATGTTTGAAATATTTTTTTTAAATTACATGTTTTATAAATAGCATTTCTTTGCAAGGTAAAACAAATTCAGTAGGTGAGAGTCCAGCTGTGCATATAGCATTGCATGGACTAAACTTCTTGATATTGGATAAACTAGTAGTGACTAGTAAATACTAGGTGAAACAGTCAAACGGTGCCTTGTTACTTTCCAGGAATCTGAAAATGTAAAGTATCTTTATGTTGGCTTGTTCCAGAGCACGTTGCAGTACTTTGTTCATAGTTATAGTTAGTCTTTTTTTTAATCCTTAAGTTGACTCCACAGACCTAAGTATTTGTGAAATAATTCGTTTTAATTAGTTGGTGGTTAAGGGAAAGCAAAAAAAAAAAAACAGTTCTTTCCAGTAACATGTTAGATTATTATGAATGAAATGTTTATGTGTTCAGTGCAAGTTTTATAAAACAAAGAAACAGAAACCATACAAAAGCGGCCAAAATAGAAAACTCAGTGGTGTACATAGGGTCACCGTGCCAAAGGCGTGTAATTATTTCTTTGTATCAAATGTTAGAATAATGTAATCCAATAACTGGTATTCTTGGTGTGTGTTACAAAGGATTCAGAAAGGAATTGCTGGAGAGTTCTTCAGGACTCCCCTGGCTAACAAGGTTAAATAGAAGAGGTTTCGTGGGCTTGAGCCATTTCTGAGAAGTGTGGGAGAGGCGCTGAAGAAGGCTCTCTGCACCCCTGGGCTCCCGGCAGCGCATCCCGTGGGAAGCGGCACCCCGGTCACAGCCGTGGGCACGCGGGTCGGGAGTTTTGAGAGAAAACAAACAAACCGTGATTCATTACTTTTGCCGGGGCTTTACTGAGTTTATTTTGAACGGAACCCGTAAATGCCATTACAGACCCCGTGTCCCCACTGTGAAGGTTTGGCCCGGAGCCTTGGCCCGCCGTGCCTGGGCTGAGCCAGAGAAGCCGAGGTGCTGGGCCCTGGGACAGAGCCAGCTCCCGGCTCGGGCTCGGGCTTGGCTTTCCCTGTCTGCCAGCACCGTGTCTCCCGGGACGTGGTTCCGGGAGCGGCCGAGCCGGAGCATCCCCGCTCGCACGGCGGGACCGGGAGTGCGGGGACAGCGGGCGGCGATGGCTGGAGATCTGGTGCCCTCTAGTGGAGCCGCGGCCCAGGAAACCTTCCCGCTGGACGCTGCATTGCATAACTCCATCTCTGTCTCTCTTTGGTTTCAGATGCTACAACTGTGGTGGCCTCGACCACCACGCTAAAGAATGTAGTCTACCTCCGCAGCCAAAGAAGTGCCATTACTGTCAGAGCATCATGCACATGGTGGCGAACTGCCCCCATAAAACTGTCTCGCAGCAGCCCACTAGTTCTCAGGGAAGACACGAAGCCGAGCCGCAGCCTTCCACTTCTGCCTTCCTGAGAGAAGGGGGAGGAACGCACGGCTTCTCGTCTCCATCGTACTCTCAGGAAGGCAGGCCGGAGATCTCGGAGCGCTCGGGCAGGTCACCACAGGAAGCTTCGTCCAGTAAGTTGTCTGCATCACCTGAAGAACCGAACAGAAAGGGGCCTTCTGTTCAGAAAAGGAAAAAAACTTAATGTCATAATGTTCCGTTTTCTTTACCCTCTTGGGATGTCTACCTCATGCAAGTACAGGGGAAATAATTCATTATCAGTAGCTGACCTGGAATTTTAACTACTGTTGAGGAACTGTGAATGTTTGTTTTTTTTTTTTTTTTTCTTTGATAGACAAATCACTCCAAACAAAATACATTTGAGCAGGGTGCATTACGTTTTACCTTCTGTGTGTGTGTGTGTGTGTGTGTGTGTGTGTGTATGAGTGTGCATGGGCGTGCGTATGTGTACATATCTATAAATATATATTTTTTCATCAGACCATTCTCCATATCCCACCAGGCATTACTGTGAAGAAATAGTCACAGTACCCAATGTTCATGAACTTATTCCTAGAACCTGTTTCCAAACGTGTTCAAAAAGCAAACAAGAAAAACCTAAGAAATTTCACTCAGAAACAAACCAAACATGATAAATCACACACAGAACTGAGATCAAGACTGTTACTTCTCTTGTGAACCAAAGGATACTTTCACGTTTTAAAGCTGCCATATGGTACTAAAGATACTAAGACATCCCCCATACCATCAATTTGAATTACTTCTTTTCATCTCCACAAAGTATCAAAACCCCTCCTCTCCCCATGCCGGTGCAGGGCAGTTTCATTACTCAAGATGACTCTCATTGCCACCACCCTTGGTAGGTGAGGAGTTTAAAGCTCCAGAAAAGACAATGAATGTGTAGTTTCTGTGATGGTTTCTCGAAACGTTTTTTTTTAAATTAATATGATTGTAACTGTAATTTAGATGTCTGTTGTGTAGGGGAGATTGTATAAATTGTTACTAAACAGACCCTTTTGAATGGTGTCAGAATGCCATCCTGCTTAGCCATTGTATTCTGTGAACATTTAGGGTACCTTGGTGGCAGTAGTAGCCGCAGCAGCAGCAATTTCTCTTGGTCCCAAGTAGTGTCCCTCAGTTTGAAGGGTCTTCCCCCTTATTTTCTGTTGAAATTCCATGGAAAGAACTCCCTAGGGATTTTTATTGTTGTTGTCTGTTTGGGTTTTAAAGAAAACAAAATGCAAAGCTAGTGAGATCCTGGGCTAAATAGTTTCTTAAGACTAAAGGTTGATGGGTACTTGGGGTTGCTCAGCTGGCCTCCCTTGCTGATGATGCAGCATGTGTGCAGACCAGCATGGGTGCAGAGACCTGCAAATTTACCAGAAGCCCTGGGCATCATCATCTTCTCGTGAACTGGGGGCTGCAGCTGACCAGCCTTGGTCCAGAGTGCCCTAGGACCACACATTTCTGTGTGAGAGAGGAGAAAGATTGGTGGCCTCAGAGTGAGACTCCCTGGGCTGCAGGCCTTGCTCGGGGTTAATAAGAGTTGGAGCCTATCAAAACTTCAAGTCGCTTTCCATTTGTAACTTTTGAATTACCAAGTCATACGTAAGATAACGTACTCTGACAAATCCCATTGTGGATGTAAGTTAATTAGAGAAACCTGTATAATCCTTAACATTGGCAATAAACACAGGCTGTTAAAGCTTGAAAGTGTCGGGTAGGTTTAAGCTCGGATAATCAAACTAAAGAAACAGCCTGCGTGAGAGGCTACAGCGAGCCAAAGTCTTGCCGTGGTAACTCCTCTGCAGCCGATGGTTACACAGGTATGCAGCTGGCTCATGGCGTGGCCTTCCCCTTCCCACTTGTCCTGCCAGATGAGACTTTTACTGGTGCTGCTGCTGCTGCTTCAGTGAACAGGTAGTCATCAAACTCCTCAGTGAAGGGCACAATTTCAAGAGAATTATTTTGTGTGAATTCCTTGCCAGTGTTTGCAAGAGTCTCAAGGTTTGTACTGAAGTTCTCAGTATGCTAATGCAAAGCTTACCTTTGACGATATTGAATGTGATATATCTATAGAGAACTTCCTTGCCTTACGTAAGGATAGTAAACTTATTTAAATTATGTAGACAAATCAAAGTGGCATTGCTTAACCTTCTAGTCGGTGTAAAAACCAGGTTAAACAGCAAAGATGCAAAATTTAGGTCACTTTGAAAATTTAAACCAAAGTTCCTTATAGAAATAGGCAACTGTGGATTTGAAAAATGGTCATTCCCTGTTTATATGTAAGAAGTTCAGAGCTGAGATAAGGAAATGTTTTCAACATGGAGATTTTTATTGGTGCTTTTCGAAATCACTGTGTGCACCAAAGTCAGGCTGAACTGCTAAGAGCACATACCAAACCCTATCTTATTGTTGAAAGCTTAAGGTTTTATTTTTATATATTAGAATGTTATCACTGTTACATAACATACTCAGGACAAAGAACTTTGCTCAGGGAATATACCATGTAATGTTTTTTCTTTACAGAATAGTCTACAGACCTGCTTACTCAGAACAAACCAAATAGTCTTAGACCTTTTTATCTCTGTATAAGTATTATGTACTGATATTAGTAACTACCTCTGAGTTGACGTAGACCTACGTTTCTGATAATCAGATCTCAGCGTTTTGTATTATAAGTTCCTGTGAAATGATGAAGTGGTATTCTGTACTGGTTGCTTATGTGAGCATTTGTGTCTTTACATTCACAGGGTCTGAGTTTTTGGAGATGCTGGGCAACCACAGCTCCCACTGACTTCCAGTCAGAGCTACTGATGCTTAGCTTTTCTAGGAGGGGAGGGATGGGGGGTGGAGGGGGAAGAATAAAAACACAAAAGCATCAAGCCCACTTTGTTTACATAGGTGACAATAAAATTATTATTCTGTTTACAGCAAAAGGCTACCTCATATCTACTGCATGAACACACCTTTGTGCTGCTCTGGCCTTAAAGGTGGCTGTTGATCTATGGTACATACTTTTTATCTGTACTAAATATGTAACTGTTAGTTCACCACTGCAGACATTATGGTAAATACTTGTTTAAGGTGAAGCATCCATTTGAAATTGTGAGACCTTTCCAAACATTTGTTTGAAAGTTTTTATTTTTCTGTCCAAAGGATAATGGGCACTGTTCACAGAAATAAATACAGCTCCAGAAGAGACAAAAATGCCTAAGTTAAACATATAGCAGCATAAGCTGCAGCAGGGAACTACTTAGCACTGGGCTACAGTAGGAAAAAATCTAGTTCTACTCCTTCAAAAGGCTGCTCCAAATAAGCAAAGAATCTTTTAAAGGAGGAGACTGAGTTTGGGATTCTTCCTTCATGTCTAAGGACAAAATTAATATTCGGCAGCGTTCGCTCAGGCTAGATTTCCTTTTCACCAGCCTGTCCTTGCCAGAGCGCTCCACAATAAAACTCATTTGAGGAGAAATAGTTCAAATATCTGCTCAGACAGATGTATTTTTCTCCTAACAATAGTGGAGATAAACCTGAAGCAAGAATCTCTCCCCCTCCCCTTCCCCCACCCCAAAATACTCAATGTGATTTAATTGTAAGGGACATTGTGAGATTCCTTTTTACTCTTCCCCAAGGAGAGGTCACAGTATTTAATTACACGCTACAAAAGATAGGCCATGAGGAAGACTTGTATTTGGAGGAAGAGCCAAATAACTTTTTGCTGAAGTTAATTGTAAATCTGGCATTGTAAAACCATTTCCAATATTTTGCCTTTAGCCAGCTTTCAGGGAGTGCCAAACACCACGTTTGGATCCTACCTCTTCCCATCACAGGCCACCTTTTTCAGCCATTTTATTCTGTACCAGTGTTATTCTGGAGTTCCTGCTTGGTTCCTGCTAACTTAGTTTTGTTAATAGAACCCCATTTGAAAAAAAGTGCTTATAGATCTTGTACCATTCTCTGTAAGAAGAATTATAAAAGAACATGGGAAATCGCATCGAGTCTTAAATTTAATTTAATTAATTTATCTGTAAGAAATGTTTATCATAAAAAATATATATGTATTCCCCTGTGCTAGATATAAAAGTAATTGGGAAGATATGTACATGTGCAGATGCACTGATTTTAATTTCCTAGAAGTCTTAATGAGATTTGAGTATTGTTTTAGAAACAAGCAGAGCCTTGTTAAATGCATTGGTCTTATTTTGCTTAGTTTATCAACAGCCTCTTTAAGATCCAGTGGTTGTGTTATCCCTGTTACAACTGTTGACTGATAACAAGAGGTTGATCTATGAACACACACTTTTTTTTTTATATAAACCAGAGCTGTGTATCAGCAGCTGTGGCAGCATTTTTCTGAGAATGTTGAAAAGTAGCAAGGTATTTGCTACCATTGTCATTGAACCAAATGTATGAGCAACCGTCTCTACAAAGGACAGTGGTTTTGACTACCTCTTGGATTACTAAGTTAAGCAACAAACAACTGTCTGACAAACAGCACCAGACTGGCTTTAACTAGTATGTGTTACTTGTGATAATAATAACAATAACCATACTAGAGACCAAAGTGAACACTGATTTCTGTATGTCTTTAATACTGTGTCTTATCTAGTGTTTTTAAATTATCTTCTGTAGTATAGATTACCTCATTGTCCATTTTGACTTGTATGTTGTTTACAAGGTGAAATAAAAGAAAAATCACTTGAATTTTGTGTTGTAAGAAAAAGCCTTGAGTTGAAGTTTTGAAGGTCATTTCACCTGTTTACTGTCTTGAGGGACTAAAGCACTGATTGCCTTTCTACATTTCATGTATTTTATATTCTCATTTCATGCCTAATGTCTTTTTTTTCCTGTCATGGATATTGTGAGGTTTAAAAGAATTACTTGATTAAAAATAAAACATATAACGTTGGCATTTACAGTGAGCCTTTGAGATTTGCTTTATTTGTAAAAACACCGCATATCACTGGGGAGAGCTTTCTTTTGCAGCTATACTCACTTAGTTTTGGGATGTTACCTTCAGAAAAAATAATTTTAGTTGTATAAGCCATTGTTCGGGGAAGGGAGAGAGGAATAAATTATTAATTCATACCTGGATCGTACTTGCAGTACTACAGAAATTGTACCCCAAAACCTGTTCAGCTGTTGAAATTAAACTGCAAGATTATAGCTTTTGGTACTTACTCTCTGTGAGAATACACTGGACATTAAAGCTATCAAACATTTAGACATTTAGGTTATTCTCTGAGCTGAAAAGCTTTTGGTATTTTAGGCCTCATCCCATCTTTATTACTTCTTCCATAATCTGTAAGCTTGTATATATCTATTTCATGCTAATTTATACTGAATTGAAACGGGGTTTCTTTTTAGGAAGGAAGTGCTGTCATTGTTCATTGCCTGGAAATTCCTTCTCTAAATTACATAAAGTGTTATTAGTGACTTAGCATTAGGTCATCATTCTGTATTAAAATATTTGCGGACTTGTATATGCCAGCTCCAGTGCCTCTGTTTCAACACAGGGCTCTGCATGCAGCTGATTAATAGCAAAATTTAACAACCTCTGCTGATACAAGGCAGAAATTTTTTTTTCTATTTGTACAAACACCTGTGTGAAAGGGTGACTATCTACTACTCTTCTAGTCACAGAAAACTTCATTTACTTCCCTTTACCTCACCCCTCTAATACATGTCCTCAAAAAAGAGTGAGCTATGAAGATGTGTCCCGATCACATGTCCAGTCACATTCAGTCATGTCCCCACCTCACTCCCAACCTGTACCCAAATGGTTTCATCACTTTTCTGGAATATGGAAGAGGTGACTCTCAATCCCTTGGCTAAGATCCTCCACATGTCCCACTTCTTGTGTCAGTCATGAGGGGTCAGGCTTTCTTTGAAACATCTGATGAGTGTACAGTGAAGAACATGGTTCACACCAGGTGCTTGCATGAGCTCCTGGCCAGCCTTACCCCAGTGTTTCAGGGAATGGGAGGAGACACCTTGGGCATTCCATCATCTAACTCCTGGAGCACCCTGCAAGGTGACACAGGCAGGAGGAAGCCAACTTGGGAAGCCATGAGCAGCTCTGGCCATGCACAGATATAGGAAGCCCTTGGAATGAGTGAAGTGGAGAAACCTCCCCTCCAGCAGTGTCTAATGTTGACTGAAACCAAAGCCCCTGGAAGAAAGTAGCGCCTAATTCTTCCCATCTCATTTCCAAATGAGCAGCCCTCCTTCCCAGAGCCACTAAAAGTCAGCATTTTTATCCTTTCAGCAGCTGCCCCAGAAAATTTGGAGCTATTGTCTTCCTGTTATAGATGGGACGCCTTGTCTTGTGCATTAGGCAAAGGCAGATCAGCAGCAGTACCCAAATCCACTGCTGCAAGCCAAGGCCCCCCTTCCTAACCCTGCAGAGAAGTGGTCACTGCCACGCAACATTAACAACAACATTGCTCTGTGCCAACAGGAAATCCTTGGGTTGAAACTTCTAAATTAGTCAATAGAGTAATATCAAAATCACAGAAGCCTTTTGAAATAATAAAAATAGCCTGTTTATTTTCTTTCCTGTCCTGTGGGTCCTGGGACACATGCTTCCAAGCTATCTAGAGCCTTTCTGTGACCTTAAGTGCCAGAACAAATGTTGCCATTTTTGAAAGAATTGCATTTTTCTTGCAATCTGTTGGGAGCAGGAGCTGTTTACACAAGCCATTCATTTCAAAATTACTCATAATTTATGATAGGCTCAGCATACCCTATCTCCTTCCCTCAACACCACTCTACTTTTCCTTGATAACAAAAATATCCCAGGTGCAAGTAACTTCACGTACTTTCAAGTTGTTTACATAATTAGCCCTTGCACTTCCTGTATATTTGCTCAGGAAGACACTCTGTGACAGACAGGAGGGAACTCATTCTGTGAATGTCCTCCTCCTGATATTAGTATAATTTAGGTGATGTCCCAATTAATTAATGTAAGCACCATTTTGGCAAAGCGCTCTGCTGTTTCCAGTGTCATCTGCTGCCTGCAATGCTGTTGACCTTTAGGATGACCAGTCCCCCCCAGGAGTAGGTTACTCTGCACCAGTTATTATTTTTTGCAGTCAATGGCCACGGCATGATTGCAGAGTAGCTGCCATTGAGCCTGGGGCACCTTTTCAGGCTGCTGATGCTCAGTTAACATGTAGCTGGTCGATTTTTGTTTGCTGGCTGTTCAATATTTGGCCCCGGGCGTTGCTTGCTGCGCAGCTCTTAGCCCAGATATTCAAGGCTGGAGCAGCCAAACAGTTCATAAACCAACAAAGATGGACTGGTGGTGCTCCTAATGTTGGGCCAGCCAGGAGAAGGTGAACTAGGCAGAAAGAGTAATGAGTATTGAGCTTAGGTATCCATCCAGGTTTAGATGCTTACAACCCATTTATTTCCAAATAATCCAGGGTTCCAAGCCAGGAAGTACCAGCTGTTTATTTAGTTTGACCTGCTGGACAGCACAGTCTATTAAATTCGGGGCAGTTACTACAGCATTGAATTTAGCACTCAGCTTTAACTGGAGCCGTCTTTGCTTGGGTGCTTTAAGCATATTTTCTTATTGGGCTTCAGATCAGGCCTGAATGCTTTTGAGGAAAAAAAGATGCTCTGCTCCATGACAGCTTGTTTTAATCACCTGCTGCTAACAAGTAGTGTCTCATTTCCAGTTCCACTGGCTTCAACTTCCAGCTCTTTGTCCACTGAAGTAAAAAGTCCTATGTGCACCAATAAGGAGATTCAACCCTCTTTTTCAGTTTTTAAAATTATAGACACGACCCAGTATATTTTTTCTTTTCTTTTTTTTTCTAATGTAGATTTACCTCCTCCTTTACCATCATTTTGAGAAACCTGCTACTTGCCTCATTTGGAATCCTTTAACTTCTTTACTGGGATAGCATATCATCTCTGGCTTTAAAATCGTCCTTGTTGAGCTGCCAGTGTTGGTCTTCAGTGTACTAGAAAACGAGTTCTTTTGTCCTCTTTCTCTCTTAGAAATGTGCTGGATTATCATGCGCTGGATTCTTTTATGCAATTAGCTAAAAATGCCCCACCAAAACCAAATCAAACAAAATAATAAACCCAACAAACAACCAAACCCACTTCAGTTGGAGCATCTGAAATATTTGAAGCAATCAGACTAAATCAGACATTCTGGGAAATACTGGCTGAAAGTTCCTAGAGTAATGTATAATAAGTTAAATTTGGAAGTATTTTGGGAGCTGCCTGTGAAAGAAAGCAGCAATGCTGTTTCTCCCCCAGGGCAGCACAACAAGGGTGGGGGCTTGAAGCGCAGCAAGTTCCTTTCCATTCAGCCGCGGTTTCTTTCATCTCTCCTTGACCTACACTGACAGCTGTGACAAAAAGTCACAGTCAAGCCTGCTGAACCGTAACTTCTCTGGAGTTTCAAGCCTGAGAGTTTCTGAAAAGCAGCTGTCTTGCACAAAGCTGCACAGAGAGGAGCAGAGGCTGCCCCCACAGAGACCCTCTGCTCGGCTGCTGCAGTGTGGGAGGGTGAAGGGGACAGGCACAAGCACCACACCAGCAGTCCCTGAGCCCCAGGATCTGTTTGTCTGTCAGCAAAAGCCAAGAGGAATTAAAGCAAAAGAACTGCAGGAACAGACATATGGTTTCAGCACCAGGTGATTGAAAAAAAAAAAAAGTACAGAAAAGAAAGGGGAAAAAGAGGGCAAGGTTTGCTAGCCCCTCTGACCAAAGAATCTGGAAAAAATAGGATTAATGGCAGCTTCTGGAGTTTGGGGACAGCCTATCAGGAGGCTTAAAAGTGCAGCAATAGGCTCAGGTGCCCTTCCATCTGTTTCAGTAATGCTCCATTTACTGATCAGGGATTGGGGTTATTTCTCCTGATGGCTCATGAAGAAGTGATGGCCCTGAATTGACCTGAATACTAAAAGCTACAGCCTTGTTCCCCTCTCCATACTGGGTTTGCTGGAAAGGTTTGGGGGTGTGGGGGACAGGGTGGGTTACAAGGGTGTCTTATGTGAGGAGCTGCTGTAAGCTTCCTGCATGTCCGACAGAGGCAACGCCAACCTGCTGCTGGCCAAGGCTGGGCACAGCAGTGATGGTGGTACCTCTGGGATAACAGATTCAAGAATGGGAAAATTACTCTTCACAGCTGCAGTTGGAGAAAGGAGTGAGAACACGTGAGAGAAAGAGCTTTGCAAACACCGCAGTCAGTGTAGAAGGAGGGGGAGGTTGTCCAGGTCTGGAGCAGAGGCTCTCCTGCAGCCCTTAGCGCAGACCACAGGGAAGCAGCTGTGCTCCTCCAGCCCGTGGAAGTCCATGGGGGAGCAGGTGAATGCCCCGAGGAAGCTGTGACCCCATGAGAAGCCCACACTGGAGCAGGCCTCTGGCAGGACCTGTGGCCCTGTGGAGAGAGAAGCCCACGCTGCAGCAGATTTCCTGGCAGACTTGTGACCCCATGGAGGAGCCACACCGGACCACTCTATTCCTGAAGGTCTGCACCCTGTGGAAGGGACCTACACTGAAGCAGTTCATGAGCAACTGCAGCCCATGGGAAGGACTCACTTCACTGGAGAAGTTTATGAAGGACTGTCTTCCATGAGAGGGACACCACCCTGGAGCGGGGGAACAGTGTGAGGAGTCCTCTCCCTGAGGAGAAAGGAGAAGGAGAGACAACCTGTGATGAACCTACCACAACCCACAATGCCCGTTCCCCTGCACCACTGGCAGGAAAAAGATAGAGATTTTGGGAATAAAACTAAGCGCAGATAGAAGTGGTGGGGGGGGGAGAAATGGGGAAGTTGTTTTTAGATTTTATTTCTCATTACCCTACTCTGATTTGATTGGTAATAAATTATGCTAATTTCCCCAAGTCAAGTCTGTTTTGTCCATGGCAATGGCTGGACACTGATCTCTTCCTGTTCTTATCTCAACCTATGAGTCTCATTACATTTCCTCTCCCCTGTCCAGCTGAAGAGGGAGTAATAAAGCAGCTTTGATGGGCACCTGGTATCTTGCTGGGTGAACACACCACATGGCCCAAACTCAAGAAAGGCTGAGACTGTTTCACCTTGAGCCAGCACTACTGAGATACAGCCACCTCTGCAGACCATCCTTCCTCTGGGTGCCGTGCTCTGCATAAGATTCACTACAGTCCTGCTGGATGAAGGCCATGAACTGCAAAGAGGAAGGTAAAAACTTGTTCCTAGAAACCTCACAGATCACCAGAAACAGCAAAGGAGGACCTGAAGTTCCAGCTGTTTGGCCAGATAGCAGTATCTCCACAGGTAGGAGTAAAACCTCCCTTATTTTGTCTGCTTATGATTTCCTGCTGTTCAGCTTGACAAAGTGGCAAAAGCAGGCCTAGGGTTCCTCATAATTTTTCTGCAAGATGAACACTTTCTGAGCATTCTGGCAGCTGGTAGGTTTTTGGGACTGGGAATGACAATAGACTGACCTATCTCTGAGGTTTGAAACAGGTATTTTTCTTTATAAACAAGGCACTTTTCAAATCAACAGCCTTGACAGTGTTTTCCACAGCAGGAACTAGGACCGATTTAAAGGTGAATTTTTTCCGAGAAAACAGCCCACCTGCCTCTTTTTACATGGATTTGAAGCACTACAGCGAGACAGACACAACAGGAACAGGTAAGGAAATGGAAGAAAATACACCTATCAGCACAGATCTTGAGCCCCTTAGTAGCACAAGGTATTTATTAGCTTGCAGCTGAGAGCTACAAGCAGTTGCCAGTAAAACCTTGTCACCCTCATGAGTCACACAGGGACATGCTATAGGCACTCAAAATCAAAACAAAATCATCCATTTCCTGGAACGCTACCAGCACAAAGCCTGAGTGAAGTGACAGGATACAGAAGAAAGGGCTGGTAGAAGAATAAAGAAGGTCAAGAGTCTCTTTCAATTGGTTTCCTCTCACTGCAGAGAGACTGGCAGATCCCAAGAGCCACAGGGCTCCTGGGGTCACCCTGAGCCCCCAGCTGAGCTTCCCAGGCCCGTGCTGGCCCTGCCAGGGTCCTCCTGCACTCATTCCCCAGTGCCTCTTAAGTGTCCATCTAACCTATTGCTGCTGAGCCCGGCTTTGTCCCCACTGAGTCAAAGGGGGAAGGATTTGGGTCACTGTGAGCTTTTGTTAGACAGGTTCCCTAAATTAGCTCCTCTATTTGAGATAAAAGAAGAAAGGGGTCCATCTTTATTTTCCCCATTCACCCACGGTAATTACTCCATCTCATCCCTGTCTGCTATTCACTGGCTCTCAGCAAGGCCCCGGCAGCCAGGTCACAGGTCAGCACGGAGGACAAGCCCCTGCTTCCCTGAAAAGGATTGAAATGTCTTAAGTGCAGCTTCAGCAGCTTCCAGAACATGCCAATCCCTTCTGAAAAAGTGGGCTTGGTGAACCACACCTGCAGTGACATGGCAAGGAGAGCACATGTCTGGAAATCCCTGCTCCTGCCCTTCATTCCCTGGCCATCACTAGGTTTGCTCAGGGTCTCAGGAAAACAGTTAATATACCCCAAGTCTCTTTATACTGCACTGCTTTATTGCTCCAGATTATAGGGCAAGATACATCCCTTGTGAATTTTCAGAGCTACTTAACTGCTTTGTTTGTATCTTTATTTTAAATTCAATGTGTAATTTTGCTATTGTTATTAATAGTCACAGGACAATTGCACTTTTTGTCTAAGGCTTGGGAGATTATACCTGTACATTTCAATATTAGAGCTAGTACTTGACATGTACAGAGATGTCTAGCAGCCCCTCTTTCTTCTTTTGGTATGAGTTCTTCTCTTCTGAGTCTTTTACACAGAAAGGATTTCCTGAAACCAGTGACTTCAACAACTATAAAAATGGTCTTGAGTTCCCATATAGCAGTACCTGCACCAGAAGCTAAATCCCAGATTACACTCAGACAGCCAACAGGAACATTCTTTATTATTCCTGCATTGAGTCACCACCTCTGGGTTTAGATACCTGCTATGAAAAACTAGGAAAATCAGATTACCCATAGAAAGTATTCATAAGAAACTATTGCCAGTAGCCCATAAGTTTGGATTCATCAAAACCAGGCTACTAAATGGTCCACAAATATCAGAGGTGATGTGAATCAAAAGCTGAGAACCCAGGTGCCTCAAGCCCAGCCCTATGGAAAGGCTTTGGGGTGGAGGAAATGAGCAGTTGTGGCCAGAGCCAGTGCCAGGGCTCTGCTCTCCAGCCCTGTGCTTCCCAAGGCATCACAGAGTCACAGTAGGAAAATTACTCCCTGTAGGATAACTCTTGCTTTTTACTCCCACACTTCACTTACATTCCAACACAAGCACTCTACAATTTTTCCCTTCTTTCTACCAGGCTGGCAGCTTTATCTCTGGTGGAAATTGGTAATGGATGAAAGAGAATCACTGGTGTTTTCACTCATGTTTTCATGTAACTACTAATATTACAAGACCCATATATTTTTGTATCACTCTTCCAGATTGCTTCTCTCCTGAGCTATCTCCAGATAGACCTCCTCCACTTCTGGTGAAGCTCAGGGTGGGATCTACATTCAGCAGTGAAAATGCCCTTATGGGGTTGAATCTTACCTGTGGTGGTTACGTCAGTGACCTTCCTCCTCTGAAAGGGATGCTAAAGTCCCTGTCATGTGTCCAGCCTTGTTCCCTGCTCTCAGTACTGATGGGGGGATGGAAAGTGCCCTCAGGTGCCATGAAGCTAAAAGGGATGGCTGCAGGCACTTTAGAGGATTGGGTTAGAGGAAGAACATTTAACAGGGTAGATTTCAACCATGTCAGTCAGAGTGCAGTACCTTTCCAGAGCACACAGCATACCTGCAGATTATTTGGCAACACTGGGTTAAAAAAAATAGGAAAACTGTGATGAGTCAGCTACCGCATATGTATCTGCAACATGTAATTTTTGCTGAAAGAAGTTTGTTTGAAAAGATGCACATCAAAACATCATAAAACAAAAACAGAGGGAATTTACTCTGTTCTGGCATCAATGCCAAGGACTCAGGTGGAACAACTTCTCTAGTTGAAGGTATCACACACCATAAGGTGACAACTTCTGGTACAAGTAATAAATGCAAAAAAATGCAGCTATGGGGGTGGGCTGAAAGAAGAAAACGTCTCTTTTAGCAGTTTCCTCCTAGGGAAGGCTGGCTCACAGGGATTGACAAACAGCTGTTTTCCAAGTCCAGTGAAGAGGGAAAAGACCCCAACAACAGGTGTTGTCCTTTAACAACACTTTTAAACAGGTCAGCAGCAGGTGAGCACTGAATACCCACCTCTCTGACCTTACAAGGAAGAAACACTGGGATGGGCCAGACAAGCCCAGGAGAAGGGATTTTATCTTTCCGTGTCCCATTCTGAAGGGGTAGGGAAGAGAAGAGCTAGGTGGAATCTTGAATGCTTTAGGACTGCCACAGCAGCAGCTGCAAAAAAGAATCTGCTGCCTCCCTGTTATACTGCACAATGTACAAAATCCTAATGAGGCAGGTTTTGATGAGAAATATCCCATTTACCAGGCCGTGAGGGTAGCACACACTTACTCTGCAAGAGCCATACTGCAGTTCCCAAAAATTTCTCTAATAACAGCTCAGTGTACTCTTTTCACAGTACAAGCCAGAGCTGGGCTTGGATATTACTACATTACAGCTAATGTACGTAGCACTCAGTCAACAGAGCTGGTAAGCAGAACAAAAGGAATCTAAGAAAGCTCATAGGAGGCTTTGTGCATAAGAGGGTTTGATTTTCCAAACTGAAGTGCTTGGAGGTGCCAGATGACAGTGGAAATTCTCCCAAAACATTTCCTCCTTTGGAAAAGAAGAATCACATTTTCCTCAATGCAGAAGCCATTAAAATATTTCCCATAGTATTTATATGCAGCATCTCCCTTTCATTCAGATTGACTCCATTGGGGATTTCCATGAATTTCAGCAGTCAGCACTTTTTAGTGCTTCTAAACACACTGATAAATATGATGCTGGACAAGAGCAGAACTCAGTTCAGCTGCTTCAAGTCACAAACAGCTGAGCAATCATTCTTTCCATGACATGATTATGTTGCTGTACAACTGATTTTTTTTTTCTCCTTGTCTTTCTTCAGTAGGCTCTATTGCACCTATCTCAGAGAGGCAGAGAAAGCAACTCCAAGAGGAAGACAAGAATCAGAATGGGAACATTTGTCTGGGAAAGTTGTGCAGGGGCAGCTCATAGATCTGCCATGTATCAGCACAGTTCTGTTCACTGTAGTATTTTCCCCCAAAAGTCTGTGGTCACAACTACACTTGAACACTCCAACCTAGAGCAATATTGCCTCCAATCCTTACTTTGGCACCAGAAGACACTCTAAGCTCATCTGAGTCATCCTCAAGCCTGAAGTCTGCATACACTACCACAGTCTCTGCCAAATCCATGTTTTTCCAATTAAATGGTTTTTCTTTCTTTTGGTTCCCCACTGGCATTGACAGCATGAGCAAAAAGCACGGGAAGTTTCTCCCCAGCAGAGGCTGCTGTTTGTCTGCATTCTTGTCTTCCAACATGAGCAGTTTGTAAGATTTCTCCTCTGATAAGCAGCACAGCACAAATTCCAGGGTGCTGTTGCACCCAGCTGATTTCTGTTAGAGTGGCTGGCAGTCAATCAGAGCTCCTCTGTGCTCATGCCATCGGGCTGCACTGGAAGAAACACTTGTGCTGCCTGAGTGCACTCTAGAAGCAGTTCAGGGTTAGGCTTGGCCAAAATACAGCCTCCCAACTTCACCTTCCCTGACCCTGACAAGGTAACAGCAGCAGAGAAAAGGTACCAATTTGGTTCTCTTTGCTGCTTCCATTTTTAAGGCAACATTCAGAAAGCAATTAGTTTTCTGAGAGGTTTGTGATCAGTGGAGATACAATTTAAAAGCAGGCTCCATCCATTAAGATAGTCATGTAAAAAGAATCTGGTTTGAGCTGAATGCAATGAAAAAAACTTGTGGACAAACTGTAATTAGCTCCAACTGCCTGATTTAAATGGATATCACAGAAAAATTCTATGGTAATAACCCACGGATAGATACCACCTGTGTGTTCATGTGCCATTTAGGATATAGACTAAATATTCTGAACCCAAAATGTTGTTTGTTCTGCAAAGAAAACCAGGGTTCTCAGCCCACTAAAACAAAACATGAAAATAAACCCCACTCATCTTGTTACAGATATGCTTTCAGAGGTTATTTTAAGGGTCTTTGGCTGCTATCTCTTCACCTCCAAAATTTCAGATCCTCTATTCTAGAAAAAGGCAGCACAGGGAGCAAACATTCACTGCAGTGTTACAAATCCAAATTTCTCCAGGAATTACACATTAAAAGTGTATTTTCTTGGCCTTTTACTTGTCCCACCCTCTTCAAATAGTACTAGAGCTCATAGTACTAGGTTTAAGCCATTACAGGATGTCCAAGACACAGCAGGAGAGGAGTCTTTTTTTTCCCAAAACAAACCCACAACTTTTTGACAAACTCTACTCCTGTTTTCTTTTTTCTATATAATATTATTTTTCCCTTTGACATTTAAGTAAGGATTTGTATTTAAATTTTCACATTCTGTGGGATGTTTTACAACATACCCTGTGCACATAAAAAATATTTTCTATTCAACACACTCTAAGTCAAAGAAGCAGTAATCTGTTAGGCACTTAGTCCTCCAAAGATAACGATAATTTATGTCAGTACAAGGGGTTTTTTTCCTGTTGCTAATTATATAGTTTAGTGGTGAGCACATAACGGCTACAAATGCACATAATAAAGCTTCCTTTGATAACTGCCTCTACTGCCAGATACATTCAAAGAAGGAAAGAGGAAAGGTAGCAGGANCCCCCCCCCCCCCCCATCACAATGCTTGCATGAGCTTAATTTCTCTATGGGATTTCCAGAAGAACAATTCCAATTTTGCATCCTCATCACAAGCACCTTCATATTTTGGACAAAATTGAGTCATTTCTTCATATGCTTACAAAGATGAAATACCAGCTGGAGCACAAGACTAAGCCTACCTTAATTCTCAGGAGAACAAACCCCTGTGGAGGTATATGGTGCAGGGAGCATGCAGACTCTTTGCCTTGCACTCAAGGCCTTACCTCTCCTCAGCCCACAGGTGACAACCATGTGCACACTGCAGCAGCTTAAGCACATCCCAGAAATGCATTTCAGTGGATTTTTCCAAGCACCAAGGACAATCTCACTCAACTCCAAGAAGGCAGAGATCATCTCTTACACACCTGTATGCTGATTTTATCCTGTTGTCTCACTCCTCCTTCCTCACACCCAGCCAGATGAACCAGTGGTCTCCACCTGGGTTTTCCTGCTGCCACTGGTCCTGCTACAATCCCAATGCTGAGATAGAAGCCTGTTTCCCCAGTCCACCTTAGAGTCCTGACTGTGCTTTGACACAGGCCAATGATGTGCTCCAGGAAAGGGAAATAGTGGAGGTGAGATGGGAAAATGTCCACAAAACAGTCATACTGTGATCTTAACTTTTACTAATATTTAAAAATACGCCTCTGAAGTGCTGCCTCTGAGCAGGTTTCTGTCTCTCTCCCCTGAAAGTGACTGCATGCCTCATGCTCCACACTCATCCCAAAGCCCTTAGAGATCAGGACAAGTCCAGTTTAGCCAGGAGCAGGTATGTTACCTGCCCTTTCTAAGACTTAAGCCATCAACCCAGCCAAAGAATAGTGCCACTGCCAGCTTTCCTGAGTTTGCCTGAATAGAGGAGTAGAATAAGGAATCAGGTTGTGGAAATGACTGGAAGATGAAACTTACAGCCTTTTGGAAAGGATTCCTACTTCTCTTGTGTCTTTGTGGACCTATGTCAGCTTTTGAAAAATTAAACAATGAGGAAATGCAGAGTAAAACATAGATTGCTGTTTGGTTTTCTAAGTAAGTTGTAGTCCTCATAAAGTGTCCCTTGAAAGCCTAAGTACTTGCAGACATGAGTGATGAAGCCCTGGAAAATTTTGGCCACAAAAAAATTTTTATAGAAAAAGCTTTTCATAAAGATTTGGAGAGAAGCCCAAGTACACTGAAAGATTAAAAAAATATACAAAGTAAAACTCCAGAGGGTGGTATGAACAGGGAAGTTATCTTGAAGAAAAAAAAAAAAAAAAACTGCAGGAGAACAGGCATTTAAAAGCTTAGAAGATTCATATTTCTTCACAGTATTTTGGCAGACAATGTCTATACTATTATTAAATTCCTTGGTTTTCTGGAACAGGATGGAGCACTGAGTGACAGCAAACAGAAGAGTGTTGATGGAATAGCATACAAGTGAATGCATGTCAAGAGGCACTGCCTTTGATCTGTTCTTTGCTATGAAGGATGACAGGGAGTTGTTATCCCAAAAGCACTTTGCACAGGAAATCAGGATGTGGCTCTATCAGAGAGTAATCCCCCAGGAGAAAGCTAAGGAGTAATTCAAGCACGGTAAATTGCAGTGACTGAACAGTGTTCAGCTACAGTAGGTGCAATACTGGAGGTTGTAGGAATGCTTGCACTCATCCCTGTGCGAAGCCCTAATATCTCCTTTATCTCTGACTAAAGGGTCTTAAAGAGTTTTCTGGGGAAAAAAGCTGTAACTTAGATTTGTAACTTATTTTATGAGCATTAAATGCTAAGTAAAGATTCTTGTGAATTAAAATCCAGCTAATATTTAAGCTCATTGAAAATGCTTTGTTCTACCTGTAGTCATAATAACTTTATCAACTGAAAAGCATTTTGTTCTGTCAAATGTCCAAAAAAGAGTTCATCAACTTTTGCAATGTTGTTGAGCCACTCCATATTGCTCTCCTTACTGAAAAAACAGTACAGAGACCAAATTGCAATCAATTCCCAGTGATCCCACAACTTTTGCTTTGTATTGCATCTCTGTACTCTCTAATGACTTTCATATTATCATCAGCATGCTCTCAGGAAGTTTACATGTCAGGGCTAATTAACCAGGATGGTTTGTCTTCCCTTATTAATCCCCTAAGTACTGAAAATCCATTCCCCTCAGAGCAGGAGCAGCTGTGACCCACACGGTGTCAGAGACGCAAAGACAGCATTTTACGCAGAAGCACTTGCTACAACATTTCTGAGAGAATAATTACAGTAACTCTTCTTGTAGTTCCAGTAATAAGGTTAAAATGTGTCTTTACAGTTTGACTGCCCAAAATTCCATCCAAACGATTTGTGAACGCGTATGTGCTAACCTGTCATGCACAATGTTGCTCTAGAAATTGCTGCCTTCCACACGCAAAGATACTTTGTACTTTTGCAATTAGGCTCTACCTAGATGCCAAGCCCTTGCCTTTTAATTGTATTGGTATTGCTATTCTTTCTTTTTTTTTTTTTCCAACTAAATCACTTCTTTTGCTAGATCTTTGTTTTGCTTATTAATGCATGCATCAAGTAAAGTAGCCTATTTTCCATAAGGAGATTATAATTCAGTTGTCCTCATTTCTTGAAAGGAAATAGTATAGGAAAATAAAGAAGGCATTTAGTATTTGCATACCACTTCAACACATTATATTTTTTAAATGTAAATTCATTGGGCTTGTTTGTAAAATGACTATTTCAAAACAAGGGTTGTTTAAAATACATTCATGTTACTGAAAGAGTTTTAGTTGTTAACCTTTTCTACACTTGCTGTTTACTGAAATGTCCATCATGGACTAGAACCAGAGAGCTGTTTTTCAGCCTGTAGAAATGTCATGTGGATCATGGCTACCATGTTTCTTTACATTATTTGGGGTCTAGTGGTTCATCAGCTCTGCCACTACACACCTGTCTTTCTGAGAGCTGGGCTACAGCTGATAGTCTGAATCCTCTCTAAACGCCCAAATTAATTTTTTTTCCAGCTTTGGCCAGTTTCTTCGAAGCAGATTTACCTCCTGGGGTAGGAGCACACTGACTCCTGTGCATGTGAGTTGCAGCTCAGCCAGCTCCACATGAAGTTCATTCCACACAATTTGAGACAAACAGCACTTTGCTATGAGAATGGGACAGAGCCTTAACTATATCTCTGAGACAATCCTTGATAGAGTCAACTGATATATTTTAGTTCAGTCTCCCTCATGCCCATGGAACTCAAGATGCATTTTTATATCCACAAATTCATTGAAATCACAGAATTCTAAAAAACATTTTTGGTAAAGTACATTTCATTTTTTCCCCACAGGCATTCTGGTTTGCAAAGCCAATACCTTGCTATAGTTCACATCTGCTACTTAGTTACAGTTATGAGCAACAGAACATGATGTTCTGATTTTAAAATATATGTTGTTTTGTGTTTGATTTACTAATTGAAATTAGTATTACCTTGAAATGAGTGAAAAGCATTTACAGCATATCTTCTACCTCTGTACAAACCTTCCTTTAAATCTGAGTGATAACGTGATGCTATTCCTTGCCTTCTGCAACAGCAATGAAAAGGGGTACCTCATTCAACATGGAAAATCAGTTTACAGTCTGTTTTATCTTCCGCTGTCTGAGAACAACTCTATTTGAAACAGCAGGGACAGAAGCAAACAGACTCTGCAAGCTGTGTTTATCAAGTAATCTTATTTCCTATTAATTTTACTAATTTATCAGGAATTTAAAAATTTTCCATTATGCATTTTCAGGTAATAAAATGTATCACTTTTGGTAAACTGACACAGTTATTTATCATTATTTGCAGTGTTATTGCTATATCATCCTTAGCTTTTGTGATAACTTGGTTCATGCTCCCAGGCACCAGACAAGAGTTCATGGTCCTGAGCCAGGGGTGCACAGTGGGTGTGCAGAGCTCAACTCCTGCAGGCCCTCCCAGATTATTAAGACAAATTCTATAATAATTCAGGAGATGCAGTCTCTCCAGGCATTGCATATTGATTGATTTGGTAACAACACATGAGAAATTGGTCTGGTGGAGAAGGAAGATGTAGGAACTGCTATTTTTACTTCAGACACTTGCTCTGTTCTGGTTATTGCTCAACTGCACAAGCTCTACTCCACAAGCTTAATTTTCCTCTTTAAAGGAGTTTGAACACTAGGAGAAGTTTGGGAGAATTACATGAGGACAAGGATATGAATGCCTGTATCTCCTCAAAAGTAAAATAATTCCAATTTCCTCTCTTACTCTCCCAGTAGCCAAGAGGCAACCTCAGAGATGTGGCCACTGTCCCTGAGACATTGACCTAACTATGTTCATAAATGACTCTATCACCTCCACCAGAAGTCACTGTGCTGCCTTTTGCATAAGTGGGGGTCTAAAGATATATTCATCTATTTTCATGTGTCCCTGCTCTGAGTGCTGTTTTTAATAATGCAAAACTGTTAGAAGCACAAGACACAATGCTGTAATGTTAAACACTCAATTTAAATTCCCAGAAGCAGGAATGCTGACACCAGTAGAACTTCCAATAGTTTAATGTGTGTCTTGGTATTGCATGAGGTTTTAAGGAGGGAAGAAGTAGGTTGCATAACCTGGATGAAGGCTGATTCAAGGATGTTCTGTCAGAATAAATTTTAGAAATAATATGGAATGACATAAACAAAAAAACCCAGACTAAGACCCTTCTAACTGCTTGAGAGCTGACACCAAACTTCTACTATTCTATGTATCAGTTTTGTGCAATTCAATAAACGGAAGAGTAGTTATTTTCTGTTACCTTTAGTTAAAATATAGTATTTGTTGCACAATTTTCAAGAGTTATCAAAGCTAAGTAGTACAATGACCATCTACACGTCTCCCCATGTCAGAGACAGGACTGCTACAAGTGCCTCTTATAAAAGCTTCCCAATGTCTCCCTTTATGAGACTGGGCTTTACTAAACTTGCAGCTACTGAGTTTTGGGGCTTGAACAGAGTTTCCTACAAAAAGTGTCATGTGTGTGTCTCTTTGGGGGAAGGTTAATTCAGAACAGCTCAGTCAGTCCATAGATAAGGCTAAGGAAAATCATGGAATTCAGTATAATACAGTTGCCCAAAGAAGAAAAAGTTAAGGTTGAAAAGGTAGCATTAAATTTAAATCTTTGGCCAAGAAAAACTAAAATTGAAATCATTATTACAATTGCGGAGTCAAGCATTGAGACTGGGAAAAACTAAAGGCAAGTACGTTTAAAAAAATTACTGGCAGATTTCAGTGTTTTTCACATGAGACTATCACTGCAATAATGGTTGGTAACAGCAACATGGCTTTGGAAACAGAGTTTCAAAATCTCCCACTGAAAACACAAAGATACGGACTTCAAAGAAACAGGTAAGTCTAGAAATTTCCAGCTAGTCAGAAACATAATACCAAATTCATAATGGCAGAAGTCAAACTAGAAATAAAGCAACCAAAAAGAAGCAACAAGAAACCCACACAAGTTTTTATTCATTTTATTTAGAAGTAAAATAAACCATGGTATTTCCATCTAGAAGCCACTGGCATATGGTGCAGTAAATTCAAACATGGAGAGGTGGGCTTAGCTTTCAGATTCCTCCCAAACTCAGCTCTTTCCTCTTGCACTGGAGCTTTGTGCAAGCTCTGATTCACCTGAGGACACAACTGTTTAAGGCAGCCGCTGGAGTTCAAGCTTGTCAGCAGATGGTACCTCAAAGACATCATCTTCAACACTCTCTTCTATCGGCTTCATCTTTGCCGAAGTTCTCAGGTAAGGGGATGTCCGGCCTGGGCCTGTCACAGTTACAAAGACATTATCAGTTAATTTAACAACATACACCTGCTACATACACCTATTTGTGACAAAGTGGACACAGTCTGATGACCCTGCCCTAGCTTCTTCATGAAAGGATTTTCTAAGTGCAGGTTTCTTTGTTATCTGGCCACGGGCACCAGGAAGTTCTAGACACGGGACAGCCACACTGCTATGGAGCAGCAGTGCCTGTTGCTAATCACAGACAGCATTCCCCCCAAGATCAGTGCAAACCCTGCCTGCATGGGGTGCCCACTGCTTGCTCCCTGGAGATCATCTCCTTACCAGTACACTCACCACTGACTCATCTCCATTCAATTACAGCAACGTGAGTGGCTGTCCCAAGTACAGAGGTGTGTACACCTGCACACTTTCCTGGCTGGGGGGAAGGTTTCTCAGTGCACTGGGCAAACCTTGGATGGGCACATGATCAAAGCCACAACTGCCTTTATAGCATGAAGTCATAGAATGTGCTGAGATGGAAGGAGCTCATCAGGATCAAGTCCAGCTCCTGGTCCTGCACAGGACAACCCAAGAGTCACACCATGTGCCTGAGAGCATTGTCCAAACACTTAGACACAACCCTCTTGAACTCTGCCAGGCTTGGTGCTGTGACCACTTCCCTGGGGAGCCTACCCAACCACCCTTGGCCTTATCCTAATAGCCAACCTAAACCTCCTCTGTCACGTCATCGTAAGTTTTACACAGCATGAAAATGTAAAACTTATACAAGATTTATACCCCCATGAACAGCCACAGAGAAAACAAGATTTACAGGCCAAGGCCACATAACTTTGGATTGACAGTGATTTCACTGCAACAAAACTACTTTTTAGAAAAGCAGCAACTTGTCTGCCAGAGCAGAACTCGCACCACAGCTATTACTAGCAAGACATTAAATGGAGTTTTTGTGCAAGTTACCACTGCAGACTACCTCTATTGCAGTTAAGTTTTCAGTATGAGGGTCAAACCAGAGAACTCCTTTGACATCAGCTGAACAGTTCCATTTTCCATTGTTCACTCTGAAATTGAATCTACACATGGGCATGTATTTCTCTCAGTACCCTCTTCTAAAGTTAGACCAGCACAACAGTATGAGGTTGTAAACAGCTACCATATGATGACCAAAACGATTATGGAAATCTTTGAAACACCATTTGAGAAGAAAACAGCAAGAGATAAAGGTCCTGCCAACAGACTGTTTGCATACAAGCTAAAAGCTTAAATATTCTTCAAAAAAATACTGATAGCTGTAATACACTCTTAATTTTTTCAAAGTTTCAGATATACAGTAAAGTGCTGTGTTAAGGAAGCCCACTGATGCAGAAAGATTCATTTGCACCATATGTGTTATTCACAGAGAACAAAATACGGTCACAGGGAACACCAGCAAGTTACATTACTGTATTTTTAAGTCACATTCACAAAGACACTTTGGAATTGGCATTTTAGAACTTTTTATGTTCAAAATGTATTAGTATTTTCTTTTGAGATTCAAAAACTACATAAACTGCCATGATGCAGGATTACTCATACACATTTTTAGATACCAAAGTTGTCAAACATTTCTTTCCACACAGGCGTGTTTTATGGCCTAATCAAAGGATAACTAGATCAATTAATTGGCTAATGTGCCCCATCCTAAGCCTGTGGGTACATTCGGATATAACATTGACTTTTCTGGGAGACACCCAAAGGTAAAAGGGTGCCTGAAAATGCTGAGTTACAGTTCCAGCTTTTTTTTTTTTTTAGATTTTTGTTTTAGTGTAGTTTATTGCTATTTTAAATATGGTTTTCTTCTGTTTAAAACTACTTAATTCTCTCCAGAAAACAGAAGTAGGTAGCCCTAAGTTGGTACAACAGGATCCAATATAAGGTCTAATTCACTCAGCCTGTCTGTTTCAAAGACACACTCTTATTTCTTCCAAAATTTTGTCTACTGATGCCATTATGCAGTGTTGGACAGATGTTCAAGTGACTGAGTCAGACCTTCCTGCCACTACATTTTGTTGCCCTTTCTTGAGGGCCTAGACCAAAATACATGTTAAAATTCCTGTGAAATCCAATCCTGCTTTTAACCACAAGCGGGGAGCATATAATTTGATAATACCACTAAAAGCATTACCAAACCAAAACCTCTCTAAATTCCTGCTTAGCTTAGAAGTTAACAAACACAGATGCATAGACCAGCAAATATGAGATATCTAAAACAAGTGCTAAAACAAGTGTACAGACTGTATCTCTAATAAATATGGATGGTTATCAAGCAATAGAATAACAGAATTGAAACTAATACCAAAGTACTATTTAAAGGACTGAAATTCAGGTGAAATTAGGCTTGTGATCAGGTTGAACTGTTTTTGTTTAACTCAAGTTTTGGAAAAAGAGATACCTCTGTTTCACTTACTAATGAATCACACACAGATGGACCATGGATGTCAAGTACAAGTGTCACATGATAAACAAACCCCACTTTAATACCTTTTCGAGGATGCCTGCTGAGTTAATGTGGTTATCAACAGAAAACATCATGCTGCAAACGACTCACTCCATAAGCATTATAGAACTCTTGTTGGTTATTTCCTTAATATAAAAGCAAACAATCAGTTGGGTTTCCTGGTCAATTAAATTCAAAACATACTTTTGTTAGTAATTGCAGTTTGGTACCTACTAATTAGTAATTTTAACCCTCTTATTACTAAACACTTTGTAAAAGGATTAATATTAATTTCTTGAGAAAATGAGTCACAGCTTATTATTTATAGCACTGAGAAAAGCATCATTTTAAAAGATGGAATTACACAAAAATGTAAGTGCTCATTATTTCAAGAATACAGAAATTAGGAGAAGAAAATTTATTTGCATTATAGTAGTCAAAAATTATATTTGTAGTCACAGGCTTTTGTCCTCACAACAATCACCTATAAATGACAAAACATTATTCCTGTAGAGTTCCCATACAGGTAAGTTCCCTTCATTCATTTTTTTATTTTAACTTTAAAAAAAACTCTAAAACCTCTATCATTTCCATATGTTTCTCACAAAATCTTTTGAGGATTTTGGATTGTGCTTGTTTGTTTGTTCTAAATAAACAAATGTATGCCTGTAGAAGGAGGATCCAGGAAACAGCACTGGAACTGTAAGCCTCAGCATGTGCCTTATACTAAATCTTTAAAAAACACCCCAGCTGTTGCACTGAGAGCACCCAGGAGAAGATTTTTGAACACATAGCAGTAGCAATGTAAATGGCAGATTTTTTTGTTCAGTTTTCCCTGTGATCGGAAGAAAGTGCATACATGCCCACAATCCACACTGAATACAAATCTTTAAGCAGAGCTCACCTTAGTAGCAATCCCATCATTGGCAATGAGAGTACCCAGGAATAACTAACAAGCTATCTTGGCAAAAACAAAGATTGAACAATTACAGTTCAAGGAGACAAACCTTTTCCAGAAGTCAGAAATACCACAGTCAAAATTTAAAGAAGAAAAAATAACAATATTTCCCAAGGTGCATGTTGCACTGGTGTAGGTGCAATCCCTCTGGCTCCTCAAAAGTAAGGGAAAGTATTGGACTTGGGAGGCTGCTGCCTCAGCCGGGCTGAGGAATTTCAGAACATAAGACACATAAATCCCTCTCTCAGGGAAAGCACACCTTGTATACCAAAGAAAGGTACACAAACCAAGGAAAAGTACAACAGAGAAAAGTGTATTTATAAAGTATGTGCTAAGCACAAATGCATCTTGGGGATTTACATAA
The DNA here is from genome assembly GCA_013400955.1 of Drymodes brunneopygia. Lineage (NCBI taxonomy): Eukaryota > Metazoa > Chordata > Aves > Passeriformes > Petroicidae > Drymodes > Drymodes brunneopygia. The sequence goes on along the minus strand of VZTZ01028701.1, from coordinate 1,369,242 downwards.
TTACAGCTGAACTTGTCATGCATTTCAGTTACTTTCTTCTCTCAAAGCTGAAATACTGGTGTAAGAGGTTTGCTGTTAAGCCCGAAAGAGACACTTTAATTCTAACTAATCACACAAACACAGTTTTACATTTTCTTTCTGAGTGTGCAAATTCACACAAAGGCTCTCTGTGCAAAGGAGTGGCTTCAATTTCACAGAGCTGTGCTGTGCATGGAACAGGTGAAAAGCCACTCGAGGGTTTAAAGGTAAAGATCAGAGAACAGACCAACACAGGAGACTTCATGGCAGGAATCTGCTGGAGGCTGCCTGATCAAGAAGAGCAAATAGAAGGAAGCCTTCTTTCAACAACTGGATCGCAGGCTTTGGTGTTCATGGGGAATTTTGACACCCCTGTATCTGGTGGAAAGGCAACGGGGCTGGGAGCAGGCAGTCCAGGAGATTTCTGGAACGCAGCAGACAATTTCTTCAAACAAGTGATCGATGGGTCAGCTAGGGAAGGCGCTCTGCTGGACCTGTCACTGATGAACAAGGAAAACTCATCAGGGAGCTGAAGGCTGCTGCTAATCTTGGCTGCAGTGTCCAGGAGCTGGTTAAGATACTGAGCAGTGTGCAAGACAAATAGTAGAATTACAGCCTTACAGGGCAGGGGACTGTGGCTTGCTCAGGGTTTTACTTGGCAGGAACCCACGGGACAGCCTGCAAAGGGACCCAAGGACAGATGGTTGATCTTCAAGGACACCTTCCTCAAAACAGAAAGACAGTCCATTCCAGCCTGCAGGAAGTTGAGCAAGCATGGTAGAAGGCTGGCATAAATGAACAGGAAAGTTCTGGCAGATGTCAAACACATACAAAGTGTAAGCGGGGATGAGCTCCTTGGAGGGAATACAGAACCATGGCCCAAGCATGCGGTGATGAAATGAAGGAAGCTAAAGCTTAGCTAGACCTGGATCAAGTGAAGGGCAACAAGAAAGGCACCTACAAATAAAGCAGCAACAAAAGAAAGACCAGGAAAACTGAGAGGTCAGAGCTCAGTGAGGCACAGGACAGGAACACAAAAAAGTGTTCTGAGATATTCAATAACCTTTTGGTTTGAGTTTTTTGGGTTTTTTCACCTTAGAGGTTTTTCCTGAGGCCAGCTAGGGCTCTGCATCCAGTGGTAGAGACAGAGAGTGATGCTTGACTGACAGGAAACCCGGACTCAGTTAAGAACAACTTTAGTCAACAGGGCAAACAGAAGATCGTGGGACCACATGGGCTGCATCCAAGGGTGCCAAGCACTGGCTGACACAATTGGAAGGCCTCTCTCTATCATCTTGGAAAGATGATTCAGTCAGGGGAGACAAATGAAAATGTCAGCATCACAGCCATTTTAATGAAGGGCAAGATGCAGCACCCAGGGAACTACTGGCCTATCATTCTAAATGCATTTCCCAGGAATTATGGAGCGTGTCTTTCTGGAAGCTCTGTCCAAGTCCACAAGGGATAGGAAGGTGATCAGGAAAGCCATAACTGATGCTGATTGCATCTGACCACCTGCCACCTCTGGTGGTGAGGTGATGGGCTCTGTGGATGAATGAAGTACAGTGAATGTTGTTCACCAGAAAGGTAGCGCAGGTCCTCCACAGTCTGCCACTGAATCCTTCCAGGCAATTGGGTAAGAAACAGACTGGATACATGGACTACAGCTTGGGTGGAAAATTTGCTGGACTGCCAAGTTCACAGGGTGGTGAACAGCAGTACCAAATCCAGCTGTCAAGTAGTTACTGACCAGCAGTGTCCTCAAGGGCCAATGGCAAGGCCTATAACATTCAAAATATGAATGACCTGGATGATGGAATGGAATGTACTCCTGTCAATTTCACAGACAAGAGCCAGGTAGTGAGGGAAACTGCTGACAGCCAAAGGGTAGGGCAGCGAGTCTGGACAGGCCGTTGGAAAAAGAGAAAAGAACTGACAGAAACTAGAAGAAGTTCACAAAAGGCAAATCCCTGCACCTGGTACAAGATACAGCTACACAGCATTACAGCCCAGGCCCCAGCTGGTTGGAAAGCAGCTTTGCAGAAACAGAGCTGGGGGTCCTGTTGGACACAAAATAGAACATGGGTCAGCAGATTGCCCCTGCAGTGAATTGTGCCATTCATATATTGGACCACATTAGCAGCATATATTGAGCCATATAAGCAAAAACACAGCCAGCAGGTCAGCAAAAGAGATTAATCCCCTCTATCTGGCATTTGTGAGACAGGATCTGGAGTTCTGTGCCCAGTTTTGTGCCTCTCTGTACAAGAAAGGCATGGACATACTGGAGGGAGAGCAGTGGAGTGCAACCAAGATGGCCAGAGGCTGGAGCAGTGAGGGAAAGGCTGCAGGATCTGGGTGTGCTCAGCCTTAGAACAGAAGGCTCCCAGAGGATCTGACTCTTGTCTTTGGCTACATGATGGAAGGCAACATAGGTGAGAGAGACAGACTCTTCTCAGAGACATGCACTAAAGAAAGCATGAGTTGCAATAAGGGAAATTTTTTCACTGTGAGAGTGGTAAATCCCTGGAGCAGGTTGCCCAGGAAGGCTGGAAAATCTTCCAGCTTGGAAATAATCAAAGCTTGACTGGACATGGTCCTGCTCTAGCTGATCTTGCTTTGGACATGAGATTGGACCTGGTGATCTCCAGAGGTCCCTTACTACCTCAGCTGTACTGTGATTCTGAGTGTCCTTGTAGGGAACGGAGGAGTAAAACAACACTGGAATTTTCATCAAACTACATCTCAGGTGTCACCCTTGATGTTCTAGTAGGGTGAAGCCCTAGTAGGGCTTTTGCTTTCATCTATCTGGATATGCACACTACACCAATGTTAAGGAGTAAGACCAGATAGGCCTCTCCAAGTCTGAAGGTATTCCTGGATGAGAACTGTGAGGAACACAATGGAAAAGAGATGATTAAACAGAAAAATGCAAATATTTGAAAACATTTCCTCTTCTTAGCAGAGACTTTAACCGTAACAAATAACTGGAAGTGGTTTTTTCCCTCATATATTTGAATTCTAATCACTAAAAAATAATATTTCCAAAATCAAAATAAATAATCCTATGTGATCCTTTTAAATGTTGTTAAACTAACAGCTTATGCCAAATGCAAAAATTGAGCATCCTCAATTTTTTATTCAAACACTGCTTTCAGAATTCAGGCTAATGTTGACATCTAGATTCAGATGAACTAAAAACAAACAACAGCAGAAGCTTAGAAAGAATAATTTAGAATGTTTCAATAAAGGAATAAGTTGCAAGAATAGAAGCTAAAAGGTCAGACATAGTTACTTCTCTCACTTTATCTGTTCTCTACTACTCCTGTCATACAAAGCACAGGAGAGCATAGCCTGACAGAATGCTTGGAGATTTTCCAAGGTCCCATCAAAATATTGGTTGTACACCACATTTCTCCAGACCCTGCCAATACAAATTATCTCAAGAGGAAAAGTAGAACACCCAGTTGCTGAGGGAAAATGTTTTGTTTGGGTTCAATTTTCACAAGCAGCAGTCACAGACCAAACAACACACTACTGTGACTGGCACTGTATCTTCAGTTTTGCCCCATTACTATAAACATTCCAGATTAGGTCTAAACATAAATATTATGCCAAAGATTATTACCACATGTGCTGGGGTTTTTTTTCCAGTACGTACATGAGGTATCTTCACTTAGCACACAAAGCCTCATGCATCTAATGACTGCCCTGTAGTTAGGTCCCTTCATTGAGCTGATACAGCAGCACCCAAAAAGCTGCAGTCTGCTCCCACAGAGAGCAGCAGGAGTTCTGCACTAGCCTCTAATGGCCAACCCAAGCCGTGTTCAAAACTGGCACAAACTATTCTGAGCACTCACGAAGAGAGGATGCAGAGGAGGTCCCACGGAGGAACATCTGCAGTCCATCCTCACTGTCACTGGTACTGGCCATGCTGTTCCTCATCTGCATCACGGAGAGCTGAGAGCAAAGGCTGGGCTGCCGATCAATCTTCTTTGAAGCCTAAAAAAGGAAAACAATTATTATTTTAAAAAAAGATACCAAGCAAATCAAAATAAAAATGGAAAATTACTACTTCCCTTGTAATAGATGCTCTGGTCTCAGCTATGATTATGCAAGAAAATTATTATAGGAGAAGATGCCATGCAGTGTAAATCAATTTAAATGACAATAGAAAATGCCAGTAATATACTGGAATTGGAACATTAACAAGTAAGAAACTGCACATTAATTATTCAATTTCAATCTGCTTTTGTACTGAAATTTTCATGTATTTTCTTACAGAAAGCTTGGGGTTTATTATCTGGTAATTGATTATTTAAATATGATGCTCTCAGTGAAATATAGTCTTTGTGATGAGGCTGGTCCTCCTTGCTAAACAAAACAGCATGCTATATATAGAGGCAATTTATACCTGAACAGAAACATGTTCATTTTCCTAGCTTTTCTTTTCATCATGTCAGAAAAGTGGTGAAAGACATTCTTTCCCAGTAGATGACCATTTGGCTCCTGATTCTACTGCAGGCTAAATGCATCAGGTGAACATTATCCTCTGTCTGTCAAATGGCCTGAGAAGATTCCATTTTGCTTTGAATAGCCTTCCTGAGAAGCCTTTGTGCTATAACATTTTATATGAAGCCATACATTGTACCTCATTAGGTATTACTGCAAGTCAGAAGGCTATTTTAGGTATATGTGAAAGGCAGAAATCAATGACAAGACTATAATGGACAACTCCACTTTACTGAATTTTAAAAGTCAGGAACTAGTATCCTATTTCATGCAGAAAGGAATGACCATTTTCTCAACACTAGTGAAAGCCTCCTTAGGCAGGAGAAAATCTCAAGCTTCCTTACAAAATAAATTAACACTTTTCTGTTTTCCAACACAAAATTATTTGATAGTTTTACCTTCTTACCACCATCTTGAATATGAATAACCAATACTCAATTTATTTCTGTTGTCCCCTATGTACAGAAGTCAACCACAACATTTTCTGATGAGACTGACACTAGTTACAGGGGTTTAAAGACACCAATAGTGTTTATATTTGAAAGTGAAGCTTGTGAGAGGTGATATGTACATAGAGTGCTGGCAATGGGAAAATTAAGAATTTATTTGACAGTTCTTACGCTAAGTTGTGTAGGAAGAGCTCATGCAACAGGATTTTTATTTTAGGAAGAATAAAGAGTTACTACAGATTTCCCAAATGCTCACTCAATTTTTTCAACATACATTTTCAAAACTTACTACAATAAAGCAGCTACAATAATCTTAAATTTATGTGACTATTGCAACTAAAAAAAAAGGCTCAGTACAAACTGAAGTTCAAGTGTGCAGATATTAAGTCAAACACTTAAACTTATGACGTTAAGAGGGGCAAAATTTGGTGGATTTTTTAATTCTTCAAAATTATTATAAGGAATAAGTGAGGGGACAAAATAAAACTAAATCAAGATAGTTCATATATCCATGAGTACACTCAGATCACTTTACCGGGACACCTAAAACCCACTCCCCTCTATAGGCAAAGAATGAGTTATATTCAGACCACTTAATGTTATATATGTAATTATATTTATTTATATT